>QUSF01000041.1:2735705-2768802 GCA_003676055.1 Chloebia gouldiae
GGGATTTTGAGGGTTTTTGAGGTGATGCTATTTCGGTGGAGTTTGGCCAGCCTGCCCTTCAGCCTGTGCCCGTGGTGCCCGGGTGCCCGCAGTGCACAGAGTCAGGAGTGCTGGAGCCTGACCCTGCTGCTCCTTCCCGAGAGCTCCGAGCAGCTGGAGGGATGGCGGCTGCACCTGGGCCCTCGGCACGCGCTCGCCTGGAGGCTGCTGTGTCCTTTCTCCTGGAATCTCCTCCTGGTTCTCAGCATGCAGCCGAGCCCGGCGCGTGGGGAGGCACAGATGCATTGTCTGCACTGCTGCGAGACACCCTCGGCACAGGGGGACTGCTGCTTTTCCTTGCTTTGGAGCTTCTCATCACAAGTCTGCATCATGGAGCTTTTCTCCTTCTGTGTTTTCTTCTTTCTTCTCCCTTTGTTGGTAGACCGCCACCTGTCCCACTTCAGTCTCAGCTTCTCCTTTGCCTTTTCCTGCTTAATGTGTTCTTTCACCTCAGGTTTTTTTTTTTTTTTTGTCTAAGTAGACCGTGTCCTCTTCAGCCTGCTTGTCTCCACACTGGAGACAGAGCCCAGCCCCTCATCTCAGTCCGAGTATTCCTGCCAACTGTTTACAAAAAGTAGCACAATACCCAGGCTGAACACTGACATAATTACATACCCAGCCAGAGAGTGTAGTAAATAATCCAGCTTTTCAGGCTTTTGCCCAGTGGTGAGTCTTTTGCCATCTCCTCTGCCCGTGGGCTAAATGTATTATACTTGGCTTGCATTCACTCATATTCTGGAAGCAGGGAGTCAGCGCAGCCGTGTGTGGCATCGGAGTGGATGTACAGGGATGCTTTGCACCATGCACACTCCCCGTGCCTGTGTGCATCGTGTGTCTCAGTCTGCTCCGGGGCCAGGCTCTGACAGTCGTGCTGGGCTCCTGCGGGGCTGCCAGGGCAGGGAGGCTGCTGAGGTGTGGGGATTGTTCCATCAGCGAGGGCAAGATGGCTCTGGGGTGAAGGTCAAAAGCGCCAGCAAAAAGCCGCGGGGCTTGGTGCGCAGTGTTTGCACTGCTGGCCAGTTTTCCAGAGGTTGGTGGGTACATGGAATTGCAGATACACAGAACTGTGAATATTGTCAGCACAGTTGTATTTCCAGTTGTGATTGTGAGCCTGAGTCTGTCTGCAGTTGCTTTGATTGTGAGTCAGTCTGTCTGCAGTTGCAGTAGCTGTGAATCAGTGTCTGCCTGTAATTATGTGGGTGAATCAGTGTTGGCTTGTTACACTATGAGTGCAAACGGTTTCCCATAGCAGTTGTGGGTGTGAATCACTCTACAGTCCCTCTGGATGTGTTTTTGAGTAGAGAGATGCAATACTTGGATTAATTTTGTTTTGATGAGGAAAAACTGTCAAGCGGCTTCTCATTTTTGAAAATTAAAGCTGGGTTGGGAGTTGGGCACAGACCTTATTCCTTCAGAACAACTTACAGAAGAAATCCACTTTAAGGCTTGCTCCCAAGATTTACATGTTGATCTAAACCTTTAATTTCTTTGCCTGGTGTGTCTGCATCCAAGTGTCTTCTTCTGTTGGCGTCCCTTGCAGAGCTGCAGACAGCACATTTGATAACCATCACGTGTGCCTTGTACCTTCTGTGTGTGGCAGATTCACGGGAAGGTTGTTTATGGCTCCTACAGTGCCTGTGTGTTTGCCGGGACAAGCCAGTGTGTGCCTCTTGGGTAGGTGAGCACAAACATTTCCATGCTCAGGAGTCGAGGACTGTGTGGCACCTCTGCCACGCGCCCCTCGCTGCAAGGCAGGGCTGTTTCTTCTATGTAGGTGGCAAACAGCAAGTTGGATTCAGGTGGACGGAGGTGCTGCTGCCTGTTCCTCGGTCTCTGATTTCTCTAAAACACTGTAGCAGCTTCTGGCCTTCAGCAGCATCTGTACAGCACCAGCCAGTGCTGAACTAGAGGCAAGCTGGAGAAATCCAGGCGACCTCAGGTGATGGAAGCAGAGCACTGGGCTGGATCCAGGCACTCGAAGGCAGCCTGGCCCTGTGCTGGCTGCTGCAGGTAGAGCTGGGAGCTGGCAGGGCTGGGCTGCTGAACTGGGTGTCAGCACACGGGAGTCTCAGCGAGCTCATTTCAGAACAAAGGGATGCAAACAACCTGGGAGGCGAAGGGATGCGAGACAGGGTCTTGTGAAACACCACAGCGCCTTACTCCGCTGTTTCCGGGCTTCCAGATGAACTGTGGCTGTTCATTGCTGCCCCTGCCCTCAAATGAAAAGACGTTTTTGTTCCAAGGAACCCTCCTTTTCAGCTGGAGTGATTGAGAACTGAAGAAAACCCTCCCCAGCAGGGACACAGGGCAGCGTGTGCCTTGCCTGTGTTTATTGCTGCTGCACTGAGCACTTGCTGGCTGCTGTCTCTGCGGAGAGAGCTTGGAGCTTTGCTCAAAGAAGCATTAAAGAGGCACAGCAGTGGTCACCAGAAGCCTGGTGTGCTCTCATAGGGTCAGGGACAGCTGGACTGAGCCCAGCCTGTGCAGGCTGGATGATTCTGCAATCCTTGAAGGGTGTTGGAGAACCTCTCCTGCTGCCTGGGACCTGTTTTGGAGAGCCTCCAGTGCAATGAGGAAGGGCTTTAATGAGCTTCTTGTGCTGTGCAAGTGCTCCTGAATTTGGGGGCAAATATGCAGGTGTTGTGAGGTCACCTAGAGTGCTTTGCTGGGCTGTGCTGCCGTGCAGGTGGGCAGATGGTGCTTGACTCCACCAGGGTCTGGATCACCCTCTTCTTTCTGCACAGAAGTGCTTTGATCTGAGCTTTTGGGCTGAGGCTGCTCCTTCTTCCCAGTCTGATTTCCAGCTGGTTCCCAGCATCAGCTCCTCAGTGCACAGCCCTCCCTGGGATACCTGACTTGACAAAAGATGTGCAGCTGCTGCAGGTCCTGGGGGCTGAGTGGGACCTGTCAGTGCTCTGCACCCCTCCAGCTGATGCCACTGGTGTCTGTGCATGGCACGTGGCGATGCTGATCCAATGACACCACAGATGGACAGCATCTCTGGGTGCACTGCTGGGGCAAATTTGTCCTTTGGGCTGGTTTCTGAATGCTGTCTGCCTGGTGAGACTATTGCTGAGTGAATCAGATGGTTTCCCTGGCTGTGCATCTTCGCAGGAGGCAGTAATTCGGGTGAGATACTCATGTGACTCTCACAAACGTGCCCAGGTGGGCTTATGGGCTTTTTCTGCCTTCTTTTCTTTTCTGGTGCTTGCAGTAGCCCTCTCTCTGGCCATTCTCTCACATTTTTTGCAATTTTATCTTTCAGTCTCCACCTTCAGAGTTCTGTGCCTCTCCCTTGTCAGCAGTAAGCCTGTGCTAATCACTCTTTCCTAGGAAGGCACTTCAGAATATTTAATGGTTTCTAGAATAAGGATTTCTGGGAAGATCAGGCTCAGCGTGCCAAGTCAGGAGATACCAATGTTGGCATAGCTACTAGGGTACCTTGCTGATTTGGAAGTTTCCAGCACTTTTTTTGGTTCCAAAACCCACTTCAGTGGGAGCACGGGCTGGAGCATGTTGCTGTCATGAGGGAATGAAGGAAGGAAGCTTTTCCAGTTCCTTGTTCACAGCATATCCAACAGGAAGACTGTATTTCCCTGGAGTGCTGTTGTGGTTTGATGCTCTGGAGATGGGACAGATTGTCTTGGAGAGAAGTGGGAATGTTTGTGAAGCCCTTAGGTGTGTGCTTATAAAGACACCTGCCAAATTCCATGTGTTGTGAACTTCAAGTATCACTGGATTCCAGCTGCAGGACGTCAGCAGGGCTCCTTAGGAAATCTGCATTGGATTCAGCTGTGGAGGTTACCAGCAACTGCACAATTAGTGCTGAGTGCATTTGCTAACTCTGCCATTAAGGAGTGAGCCGTGGACAGATGGAGGAAGGAAGAAGTGCAGGGCTGCTCTGAACACACACCATCCCTCCAGACTCCATGTTGCACAGACACAGAGGAGAGCCAGAAGCTCTTGGGAAGATGTTCTTTAACTTATATGGAAGAGGGGGTCAGTCTAAAGAGTTGTACCACTCTTTTCTGAGCTTGAAAATGTTGGCATTCTGCACTTCCTTCTTCATGGACACTGTCCAGTTTTCCCTTCAGCAAGTCCTAGTAAGAGATTTGATTTTTTTTTCTTTGAGGCTTTTAACAGCCAATTAACATTCCTAAACCCTCGACTGGTTACACGCACGTTGCCTGCATCCTCCCTCCCCTTCCCGAGGATCAGTGATCCCTGCAGGTATTCAGATCAAGGCGTTGGCTGATTCAGAGCTTTCCTGAGTGGGAAGTGACAGCTGAATAGCCTAGCACGAGGACAGCCCCAGCACGGCTGGAGGAGCTCCAGTGCTGCATTTCCTGAGGCACTCTCCTGGGTGTTCCCATCCCTTCCCTGTGCACCGAGGGACCCCTTTGCCTGCTCTGCGATCAGCATCCTCTCCAAGAGCTACTCGTGTGCTAAAATCTGAGGAGCTCAGTTACTGGGCTGTTGAAACCTCGAGAGGTGTTTTACAAACTGATTTTATTAGGGAGGCTGTGTGGTCAGTAGAAGCTGTTGGGCTTCTAAAGCACTTGCACAGTTGGGTTCTTGTGTGTGCCTGTGGCTGGGCTTGCAAGAGCCCCAGGAAAGGGGAGAAGTGATGCTGAGAGCTGCTGTGCCATGGGAACCACATTAGGATCTGGCTACGGAGAGCTTTGGGTGATCCCCTGGACTCTCTGAATGGTGAAATCTCCTCTGCAAAAGCCTCCTTGTATTTTCCAACACGTTTCCTGTTTGGCAGCAGGGTGATGAGCAGGGCTGGCTCTGCTTCTCAATCCATCTCCAAGTGTGAAGTAGCCACAGAATGCGGAAAACGCCCTGCAGCCTCTCCTGTCCAGCTTCCCAAGAAAAACACAATGCATGAACCAAAGGAAAGTGGAAGGAAACGGTGCCAAGCTGTTTTCCATGCTGTGTTGTCCTTCCCGAGTCCCTGAGTGCAGCCATAGCAAAGCCCCATTTTGGGGATGTTTTCAGTGTGAACAAACTGAGACGTGACTGGCAAAATGTCTGCTTGGGCAAGTGGTGCAAACTGATTTTGCTCCTAGTGCAGGCATGTGAAGTTGGTTCTGATGCTTCAAATGAGACTTAAGCACAAATTAGACTTAATTCGAGCGCCCCTGTTGTCCTTGGCTAGCATCTTCCTCATCAGAGCTATCCAGAGTAGGAAATTAACCTTCATCTCTGTGTAATATTGAAGGAAAACTCTATGAACAAGGTTTGGTGAAAATGCAGTTGTTCTTGGCTCAGACAGAACACACCCACGTGGAAGGTGTTCTGGATTTTGTCATTGTTCCTGAACCTCCAAATTACCTTGTTCCTCCATTTTCTAGTGCTCATATTTTTTTTAGCTTCACTTTTCCACTGTTGGTGCATAATCTGCCCCATCCATGGTTTCACCAAATCTGATAAAGATGGTCCCAAATGTTCTACAGGAGCCACAACCGTTTCTGCAGATCCAGGAGGCACCTGCTGCAAATCCAGAGTGTCCTCATTTGTGTGGGGATCCCTGGTCAAAGTCTGCTGGCTGTGCAAATTCTGCCCAAACAAAGCATTTTTTGAAATCAGCAGTTGAATGGGAAAATGTTTATTTCAGTGAAAATTTTCAGTGGTGTTTTGGGGAAAGGAGAGGATAGACAGCAAAGGTTCTTTTATTTTTTTATAATTTTTTTTTTTTTTTGCTTTCAGCTAGTATTTGAAATTGCCTTAGGGAAAAAAATCAATTAAATACTATTGTATAATATGCAAGTTGAAATGAAATGAAAGGGAAAAGTTGAAAGGAAATCTGTTGAGAAGCTGCTTATTGAAGAATTTCTGAATTTGCCTTGTAAGAAAAATCAACATTTTATCTGTCCTTGTCTTGATTTGGAATGAAGTCTCCCCGAAATGTTGGAATTTCCCACAGAACAGATGTTCAGCCAGTTAATTTATGCTTCATCAGCAAATACTTGAATTTCCAAGACTGTGTGTCCCTTCCCAGCTGGAAAGTGGGGAGAGCCAGAGGAGGCACCCCAAATCAGAGCTTTTCTCACCAGAGCCACGGGTGTGTCCATGCCAGAGGCTCCTGCACCTCCTTTGGTGTGAGGATGAGCTTCCCCAGGGGGCATTCAGGTGGAATCCTCATTCATAAAGCCTGAGCACACTGTGCCTAAATTAATCCGTGCATTAATTTCTGCAAGGACTTTATGTGGCTGATGGGGAGGAAGGTAAAGGTAGCTGGGGCTAAATGCTGGGTTGGTTGGTTGGGTTTTTTTCCCCTTGTGCCTGCTGGTAGTGAGTGTCTTGCCAGAACAAAAGCTGAGGTGGGTGGTAAGGACTGGTGGTGTCTGGCTCTTACCGCCTGCCTGCCTGCAGCTCGTGTGCTCCTAGAGGTAAAAAACAAGGATCAGGCACAGCCTCCAGGGAGACTGCAGGGCCCCATTGCTGTGGGGAGACCAGCTAAATGCAGAAATGTGATAAAACACACGGCCCAGGCTGGCCTTGTGCCCCTCCTCTTGCAGGGACAGGGGCAGCCAGGTGCACACTGAGGACATGTGCGATCTCCAGGTGTTTCCAGCTGCTGGGCTCGTGCTGAGCCCTCTGCATGGGATTTCTGCTGGCAGTTCTCCTCTCCCACATCCCTGTGCAGAGACCCCTGCTCCCTGGCAGCACCCAGATAGTTCCCCTGCCATCTTCATCCTGGGCCAGGATTGCCATCCAGCTGCTGAGGTTTGGCTGTGCAGCCAGCACTTGCTTCAGTGCTGGAGGGAGCTGCACGAGGCTCTGCAGCATTGAGTGGGGAATTCCAGGGGTCACATTTGGCTGGCACCAGCATCTTGCCCTGGTTTCTGCCTGCTGTGATTGACTGGAGCCTTCACTGCTGGCTCTGGGGGCTCACAGTGGGGCTGGCTGAACGCCCTGGGTGCCAGACAGGGAGCACTGCAAGTGGGGGATGTCACAACAAGCTGTATTTATCCAGGCTGTTGCTTGGCAGTGCTGCTCCAAGGTGCATCAACATAATGAGATACATAAAAGGAGAAGGCAGTTAAATGTGCAATAACATCACAATAAAAGTAAAACTGAGCATTAATGAAAACTCTGAGCACACTAAGTGTAGTATCGTCGAGCGCTCCCAACACCTTGGGCCTCAATGGTCAAACTTCATAATAATTTCTGGCAGTGTCATTACCAGAATTAAATGAGGGTTTAACTGTCTAGAAAAAGATGTTGGGAAAAAAAAAGGGTCTTGAGACTTCACAAATGGTTCTGTTGTGTGGATGTTACTGAGGCAGCAGTGGTGCCAGGTGAGCTGGGCACTGCTGCAAGGGGCAGGTTGTGACTGAGCCTGCAGGGTGAGGTGGAGGAAGGTGGGGTTACTTTGGAAAGTGAGCTTTGCACTTGCTGCTGAAGCACCTGGGGAGCTGCAAGGTCTGCTGTGAGGGTGGGGTGAGAGTTTTAATGTGTGTACTGCTTGGCTCTGCTGTGATGCAGCTTGCCCAGGGCCAGCAGTGCTCCAGGCCACGATGCTGCCTTTGGTTCCTGAGGTTTCCCCAGATTTCAAATGGAGGACCCCAGAAATACTGACGGCTGCCCAGCATGAAAAATGGAACTGTTTGCTTTTCCCTAGTAACTGAAATCTCTTTTCTCTCCTGTCATTCCCCTCTGTCCCTCCCTGACAGGTTTGGAGGCTTGTTTTGCAGTGGCTGCACGCTGACACCATGGCACTGAGGCTCCCAGGAATGGGGCCCTTCTCCCTCCTCAGCCTTGGAGTCCTGGTCCTGCTTCTGGCTCTCCCTGCCGTTGCTGGGTAAGGTGGTGAGTGCTGAGCTGTTGGCCAAGGCTGCAGTCCTCTTACTGAACTTAAATATCCCAGGGTCAGTATGTGTGTGAAGCAGTCCAGGGCAAAGCACTAAAGGGTCTCTGCTGTGTTTGACCCGCCCCTTGTCCCCATCCCCATGCCTTTCACCCTGGGCTCTTCAGTCCCTCACGTGGCTGACACTGGCATTATTTGAGGTGCTCTCACCAAGATCAGTTGTCAGTGTTTTTTACAACAAAACCTATTTTCAGATTTGGCCTCTGCACAATTCATTCTGGGCAAAGACTCTGCTTGTCTGAGTTTTAACCTGGAAGACAGATCCCCCCCACTCCATTGAATATTTTAATAGCATTTTAAAGAACAGAAAATCAATCTGCTTCATCTGTTTGGCTGTTAATGGTGTAATGACCCACGAGCAGCACCAGGGTTCTCTGCCACCCTGGCTGGGCTTGCTGCTCTCCTGTGCCTGGGTGTTCAGGCTCTGGCCGTCCTGGCAAGGAGAATTCTGTTGCCAGCCTCCCCTTCCCAGCCTCTGGAAGCTGCCTGGAGGAGATGAAAGCCTGTTAGTCCGTGACTGCATCCCGCCAGAGCCTTTGCTGGGTGAGCTCGGGGAGCCCTTCGAGGAGGGAGGACAGAGATGTGGGGAGGAAGGAGCTCTGCACACATGGAGAGAAATAAAAATAATACATGACTTCTATAAAACATTTAGAAAAGCCTTTAGATATGGACACTACAATGCTGTCTGCTGAGTTACAAGTCCAGAAGGGATCAAGGATCTTTGGTCATGAAAAGATGTCGGTGCTGCCCCTCCCGCCCTGTCCTGCCTGCTCTGCTTTGTCTGCTCGGATTTGACTTTGCAGCTTGCCTTGCCCTGTGAGTGCTGACCCTGTGCTGCTGCAGGGGCACAGTCAGCCCTGGCCTCTCACCGTGCAGTGCCCGTGGGGGCTGTCCCCATGGCCTGTGCCTGCAGCTCTGCCTTCCTCCCGGCTGCCTTTTCCTCCCCACCCTGCATTCCCCGCAGCCACTGCTCCCTCGCCGCTGCCCCGCAGGGATTGCTCACGGGACGGGTCCCCAGGAGGATTTGCTTCCCAAATTGTGTGTGAGGGGACCCCCGTGCTGATGTGGCACAGCTCCCCAGAGAGCCTGTGCACAGGTGGCAAGGTAATGACTTTTCCTCAAGCCTATCCTAATTAAATTTGCTGTAAACCTCCATCCTTCCTGCCTAGAGGATTTTAATTATTTTAAAACCTTGATCCCGCACATCTCTTTGCAGTTCCTTTATGCCTTGCTAAAGGGCAGCTTTAGCTTTATGTTAAGGTGAGGTGAGGCAGCCCAGAGCTTTCCTGGGAAGGGAATTATTAGCCCAAATCAGGTGCCAGGCAGAGGTGCTGCTGGTTCTCCCCTGCCCGCACCTTCCCTCATCCTGCCTACGCCGCTCTTGCCCCAGCACCTCCCGAGCGAATCCCACGCTGCTCACATTGAAGTCAAACCCTCAAATGTCAGGCTAAGTAAAACAGCTTTGAAATTTGTAAACTCATTTTTCCCATCACTGCTGAGCCTCCGCCAGGAGTTCCTTCACAAAAATCCGTCCTCTAGCTCTTTATATTATGGGTAATTTTTAAAGATAGCTTATAAAACATTAATGAACGAGCTTTTCATGAGCATGCTAGCTATTCATAAGTTATAGATGGTTATATACTCATCAGCAGACACTGGGACAGCTTGCTTTTAACCATGACATCTATTGAAAGCTGGTACAATTGAAACCCCATTAATTACTGCAGGCATTTGTTAAATTTCTCAAAACTCTTCTTACCTGCAGGGAGTTCAAGTCCAAATGAAAAGCCAAAAACAGCATTTGGATTCAGATGGAAATCTTGGAGCCTGCGATGCAGTTTGTAATGTCAGACATGTTTTGATGTTTGGGTCTGGCAGGTTGCTTTAGGGCTGGGTCAGATGTTATCCCAACCATGCCTCACCCTATGGGAACTGGAATTTCAGGACTGTGTTACCCTCCTGGAGGCTCAGCTTCCTGGCTTGACTACTCCTCCAGGTGCTGCTTTGCTAAAAAACAGAGGCCAAGTGGTCCTGTGAGAGGTGGGATGTGCCCCTGGAGAGGCAGACCTCAGGCACTTGAAAGGAAATTTCCCAGAGTGTTTGGTCAATGAAGCCAATGAAAATTAATGTCAGAATTGCCCAAAAGGGAATATTTCAATTAACTGCAGCATTCTAAATAGTATTGATTCAGCCTGACTCTAAAAGTACCCATACCCTACTCTCAATTTTTCCTCTTTTTCTAGGAAGTACTCTTTGCTCTTCTTCTATCTTACAGAATCTGGGTTTTCTGCTGGGTGAACACTTTGATAGAGAGCTCCAAGCCAGCTCTGGTACTTGTCACCTTACTGACACTTGACAGTGTACTTACAGGTGCACCAGCAGTGTCAGGGGTAGCCAGTCTGACCTGGGATGGGATACAGTAGGATTAAGCTTTGAACTCCTTAAATAAGATTCCTTTTTTTGTAGGTTTTTTTTGGGTTTATTTTTTTTTCCTCAGTTACCTCATGATGCATGCTGAAAGCAGTGGCTGCCAGACATCAAAGAACATAAGGCTGGGATGGGAAGGACAGGGGCAGAAATGTTAGAAAGTGACAATTTAGGGGTTTTTCTTCCCCAGGATTACATTTCTGATGGTCATAGGTGCTGTCCTTGGTAATTGGAACCATGAACTGCATGTCCACCAGCTCTGGTCTGTGGCATTTGTGGTCTTCCTCTGGGCAGTGCTCCCCACTTATTCACCTCTCCAGTTAGTGCCAATTTGCCAGTCAGAGCTTCCTTGCTCCCAAGGGGCTCCTGAAGCTGCTGCTGAGCATCCCTCTGCTTCAGCAGCCTTTTTTCCCCTGCCTGGCTGGGCTTCCTCAGCCACCTCGCTGCCTGTTTGTGCCTCTTAATCTCTTTTTTTTTTGCCTCATTTGTCTCTCTGTTATTTCCTCTTCCATCTTCCTTGAAAACTCTTCATCTCTATAGATTTTTCTTTTTGTTTTGTGTTACTTAATCTTCTGCCTTTCCATTTGTTTTGGTCATAACAGCTATTTCTGCTGGGGAAAGCTGTGCTTGAAGCCACAGCACTGCTGCTCTGTGTCATCTGAAATCTCTTTTAGAGGCAGGTGGTTCCAGAAGGACTCACAATCTCCTTTTCTGTTGATTGAAAGGGAGACACAAAATGCAAATGCATTACTTGAGCCCCCTGTGTTTGCAAAACTGCATTGAAGATTTTCTTCAGTGAGATGTGCTTTTTTAGAGGAATTTACTCCTTGTTTTATTCCACCTGGGGCAGAATGTGTTCTGAGGAAATCATCTTGTTTGGGGGTTTGTAGGCTTCTTGTGTTGAGCAGAGATGGGAATGTGGAAACTCATTTGTTTTTATAAACAGGGAAAGTTCAGCAGAATGCAGAGATGGTTCACTTAGTGTTTTAATGAAGAGGCTTTAAGCCTGTTTACTGAATCCTTACTTTTCTGTCTTCCCTGGGGCAGAGATCTTTGAAATGGCTCAATCTGCCAAATACCTGGTGTCACTTCTTCCATGCTGCCTGTAAGGAGATAGTGGCACTTCAGTAACTGAGCTTCCCACAGCCTCTGCTCAGAAATGCCCATTTTTCGGGGCAGGCAAGGGATCCTGGGGCATTCCTGTTAAAATAGGGCTCCTAAACCACTCCCTGTGGCGCTGCTGGCTCTGGGCAGTGGGGAGGGGACAGTGGGGAGCTCTGTGAGGACAGGGGGGAGTGGATCAGAAGTGCCCCGTGGTGAGTCCTGCAAACACACGACTTTATCAAAATCTGGGTCCCATCCCGCACTTCAGGCCCTTCCCTCGCTGCAGCTCTGGGAGCATGCACGGTGCAGATTTCCCTTCTGACCTCTCTCCTGGTTTTTCCCTCTCTCCCCGTGCCAGGCTCTCTCAGAAGCACGTCTCGGACGTCGTGGATGACAGCAAGGACAACATCACCATCTTCACCCGCATCCTGGACAGGCTCCTGGACGGATACGACAACCGCCTGCGGCCCGGGCTGGGAGGTCAGTGGGAGCTCCTGCAGTGCCTTTGGCAGGGCCAGGCAGGAGGATGGCTTTGGAAGGGCTCTGCTGCTCTGCTCAGGAGGGGAGGCTGCTCCCTGCCAGGCTCACTTTGGGGCTGCTCCCCGTTTGGAGGCTGTGGCTGTTGGGTATCTCGCGGGCTGGGAGTGCGAGCCCCGGGGTGCTGTGGTGCCTGTGACAGTGCAAGGACAGGCCTGCAGATGGAGCAGCTGTGGGTGAACCTATTCCTGATATTTTAGAGGCAGGAAAAAAAAAAAGTCCCTTTCAGAAATGATGATACATTTATTGAGGGGGGCTGGAGTGTGTCCAGAGAAGAGATCTGGAGCACAACTCTGATGAGGAGCACTGGGGGAGCTCAGCTTGGAGAAACGGGGAGACATTCTCACTTTCTACAACTCCCTGAAACATTCTCACTTCCTACAGCCCCTAGCTCCTGGCTGGAGCCAGGTGTAGGTCAGTCTTTTCTCCAAGGAAAAGAATGACAGGACAGGAGGAGATGGCCTCAAGTTGCACCAGGGGAGGTTTAAATTAGATGCAGTTAAATGCTTTTCACAGAAAGGGTTGAAAAGCACTGGAAAAGGTTCTCTGGGAAATGGTAGAGCCACCATCCCTGAAAGTGTTGGTGTGGCACTTGAGGACGTGGCTTAGTGCTGAACGTGGTGGTGGTGCTGGCTGCATAGTTGGACTTGATGACCTTTTCCAACCTGAACACTTCTGTGGCTCTATACCACCAGTCTGCAGAACCTTCAACTCATGTTGATGTTGCTTTTTAGCCAGTTTGCTTTGCTACAGAGCCTCTGTCTCCACATCTTCTCAGTTATTTCCTATGCAGCTGTCACCTGGCAAGCTCCCCCCCCGTGCTGCTCTGGGCACCGGGCACTCACCCAGGCTCTGCTGCCTCCTGAGCTGCCTTCAACGCTGCTGCCATCATTGCTGCTGCTGCAGAGCTTCTCTGCCAGCTCCTACACTTGTCTGAGGTGCTTCAGAAGGGAAAACCACGGTAGTGACCTTCCCACCTAATGCTTACAGCTACAGTCGGCATGATCCAAGGGGGCAAAAGAAACAGGGAGATGTGTGGGGGAGACAGATGTGCAATTAGGGACATGTGGGCCTGGGTGGTTTCCTGGTGTGTTGTTGCTGTGGCAGAGGTGGCCCCTCTCAGGTGTTGCCAGCTGTGCATCTCTGGGGCTGCTGAGGGGATGTCCCTGCACTGCTCTGAGCTCTCCTGCTCACCAAAGGTGTGCTTTCCACCAGAGCTGGGGTCACCATGTGCTGTCCCATTTCCTGCTCCCAAGAGCTGCTTTCCTGAGTTCTGGCATGCTGATGGGATCTCCTGGAAGGGCACTTTCCTTCCCCACAGCAGCCTGCCTCCTCCCAGCCCCGTGTCCAGCTCTGTGCCACAGCCCTCTGCCCTGCAGCTGCCCTTTGAGACCATGCCAGACCTGGGGAGGAAGGGCTTTTCCTCTGCTGTGCTGCAGGACCCAGACAGGAAAGGGTTACAGTGTCTGCATAAGTAATCAGTCAGTTTTATTGCTCTTGTTGCTTGTTTCTTTCCCCCAGAATTAACTGTGGTCCCACTAATAGCTTTGCTTCCTCAAGTCTCCCCGATGGCTGTATTGATTTAACTGAAACGAGTTCTGCACGGGGACTGAGGGGGCATTTATGCTCACTGTAGGCTCAGCTGCAGACAAGCCTGCTAAGTATTAACAAGAGGAGTCCCAAGAGCCCCTTGCTGGGGAAGTTCAAACCTTTCTTGGAACATCTTTGTTCTGTTGCTTTAGATCCTTTAATAACGCGTTTAACATAATAAATTGCCAGTGCCTGAGCCAGCCCTTGCGTGTTTAAAGACTGCTTTCACCTCTGAGTTCTCTGCTGAGGCACTCTGGCAGACCCAGGTGGGAGGTGTTGATGAGGGCTGCAGGTTTTGGGGGCTCTTGACTGGCAGTGAGTTGTCCTGTGTATGGAGCAGCCTGGTGAGCCAGGCTCTCCCCAGTTTTGGTTGTTTTCCCAAGGCTAGAGCCTTGGAGGTCTCTCAGGAGGATAATTAGAGGGAAAGACCTCTCCCACTGCTGCTGGTGACCAGAGAAGCAGAAGTGGTCCTGCTGCAGACTCCAGAGTTTGGGGTTAATGGAAGAGCCTGTGGTGGCAGTCAGCAAGAGGTGGGCTCCTGCTATCCAAGGCTGTGTGAGGGCTGGGAAAGGGATTGCCTTGCTCCCCATGAGCAGCTGTGCTGCAGTGGCACTGGGCTATGGACAAGGAATATTGGTTTTCCTGTGAGACAGCACTGGGCAGTCCCTTTAGTCTCCCCATTTCCCTTGGGAATGTCTTCCATTGGTTTTCTGAAGAAGTTAGGCAAGAGCATCCATACCCTGCAGTCCACAGAAAGGGCAGATGTGGTGATCTTGTGTCCACACCAAGCTGGTGGAAGGATGGAGTTTCCCAAATTGTGTGTGACCTATGTGAGGCAGGACATGCAGGCTCTTTGTCTGGCTGTTCTGGACGAGATGGGCCTGCAGACACTTGGGACATGGAGGGCTGAGCAGGGTTTGGGGCTGCAGCACCTCTCAGGGCTCTGCAGTGCTGTGTGTGCTCAGCCCTGTCCCCTCCTTCAGCTTCCTGTGCACCAGGAGCCGAGCAGTGTTTGTTTAGACTTTGGGAGAAGACACTGTGTAAGCAACAGAGTGTTAGTGTGGTGACTTCTCCCCTCAAGATAGCCTCTTTGTATTTATTTTCTTATCCCCTCTGCTTTCACCATCTGCTGCCACCCACTCTAATAGCTGCCATGCCAGAGCTCCTCTTCCTGCCAGGATGCTGCAGACAGGAGCTGAAGCAAGCCCGTGCTGAGGCTGCTCAGGAGTGCCTGCTGCTGCAGAGCCAGCCTCCAGGTGAGGCTCTGGCCCTGGGCCTGGCTGCTGCTCCTGCCCCAAACAGGACACATCAGTCCAGCCAGGAGTCTGCGCTGTCCTGAGGCAAGGGTGAGATTAGTGAGCACAGTCTGGGCTGCCTCCGAAGAAGAAAGGCAGGGGAAGCTGTCAGACCCCTTCTTCTTCAGCAACATCCTGCAGCACTAGGGACACGACCATTTTTGTCACAGGGTCTGGCAGGAGGTTTCTCCCTGGCTCTGCCTGCTGAGCCAGGGCTGGATTCCACTTAGGAACAGAGCAGTCTTTTCTTTGGCCTCATGACCATGGAAAGACAGTCTGGGCTCAGGGAAGTGGTAGCTGCATAAACAGAACATCTTCTAGGACTCAGTGGGGAAGGAAGAAAGGAGATGTCAGCAGAAACTCTGTGTTTCCCCTGGGAGAACACGGGGAAGATTGGTTATGAAGTCAGGAGAGGAGCAGCGATGGACCCCGAGGGAATGCAGACATCTGCTGGCATGGCCAACCTTGCAGGATCAGAAAATATCCCAGGAGAGCTTCTGTGGGCAGCACGGGCCTCTGCTCCTGGTCTGGAGCTCTGAAGTGACACAGATCCTCCGCCCAGCCTGGAGGGGCTGAGGTGGGAAGTGTCTGTAGCTCTCAGGTTCTCCTTGCTGGGGCTCCCTGCAGAGCCTTCGTTATGCACCTGAAGCTTACCTGGAGCTCACAAGAGCAGGAGAGAGGAGATGTGGCCAGGAGAAGGAGGTGGAACTGGCTGATCAAGGGTGAGATGTCTCCTGTACCCAAAAAGAAGAGATGCTCAAGTAGTGGGATGCAGATGAAGGGACCACAAGTGGTTCTTCATGAATGACAGATGTACAAAACTACCCCGTGTGCCCCTGCAGTCCTTACAGGGCCAGTGTGATGTCCAGCACAGTGACCATGGGGGAGAAGGCAGAGGTTGGGGGTTTGAGGGTCAGTGGTGCTCCCTGGACAGCTGAACCTCCTCTGACGAGTTCCTAATGATGGCATTTGTGCTGCAACTGAAACAGAGCCATCCGGGGAATGCCTGGGCATGGCCAGGAGGGGACATTTCCAGGCTTTTCCTTCCTCAACAGCCTCGAGAATGCTTTAAATGTGCTTTGGCAATGTAGGGCTATTACTGCTGGAGGAGGAGGCACGTGGGACCTTTCCACAGCTGTTTGCAAAGCAAGGCAGGGGTTTCTTCCAGCTCAGCCAGAGACTGCCTGTTCCATAGGGCCAGGAGTGTGCCTGAGGTACATGTGGGGTAAGGCTGAGGAACCCAGAGGGCATCTGGACAAAGTCTCTGTATTGAGTTGTTGGGAAGAATTCCAGAAAACTGCTGGGCTTTTCCAGGGCATGCCAGGAGGGAAAGATTTTGCCCCAAGGAAGAGGAGAAGAGAGTAGGCTGCTCAGTTTTCTAAAAGATGAGTTGTAAACATCCTAGATAAGCCAGTTTCTCCAATTGCAATTAAAAAGCAATTTGTACCGTGTTAAGGCAGGCTGGGATCGATGAGTGTTATCCCTCCTGCATGCAGCATGACTGACAAGGTAACTCCTGCTATTTCTCTGAAGCCTCTACAGCATCTCTGGAGTCCCTGACCAGCCCAGCCCTGCTGAGGGGGTGCTGGCTGCTGAGCATGCTGCCAGGCCAGCTCTGCACCAGGGGCTTCTGGACAGCTGAGGTGTGGGAGCCTCCTGGAGTGTCCATGGGGTTTAGCAGCAAACACAGGCACAATTCCTCGGGCAGAGCAAGGCCCTTCAGCCCTTGGGTTCCTTCTTCCTTGGGGACAGGGTGTGGCACCCCTTCCTTGTCCCTGGGGTGGTCCCATCCAGGCAGAGGGGAGGCCCAGTTTTTACCCTCCCAACTGGGTCTGTCCAGAGGGTGAAAGCAACCCAGGCTCCTCTTCCTCTGCTCCACTGTGCTGTTCTTTGGTGTCAGCACCTCCCAGCCCACGCTGGGCTCCAGAAGGACTTGGTGCAGTCAGGGCATGCTGCTCACAACAGGACTCAGATCAGGGGTGCCCACCTGGCCTGTGGTGCCTTTTCTCTATCCTTACCGTGTCAGCTCTGTCTTGCCAATGGTTTTGATCTATACCTGTTCATATTTATCCTGCTGTTGTATTTCCATGATTATTTTGTCAGCAAAGTGCACCTCAGCTGGAGTTTCTCATTTCCTCTTTCTGCGGTGCAATGTTTCGTCCTGCTCTGTTCATGATGGTGTGGTTTGGCAGGATGGCTCCTGAGGAACATCTGTATCCCTGCCTGGCCACCTGTATTTCACTAATTCAAGTGCTGATGGCCAACAGCTTTTGGATTTGGATTCCCTTTAGGTTGAGACATTCCCAGGAGATGCTTGGTGTGCTAGAGCTCAGTGCATCTGTCATTTTGGCCTGACCTCCTGAAGGTAAGGACCTGTCTCTTACTGTGGGAGCATTAAGGCAGAGGGGCTGAAAAGTCAGAATAATTAAATTACAGAACTGCCTTCTCTTGAAAGTACAGTGCTCCCCAAAATGAAACAGCAAGGCCTTATCTGCCTGGCAGGATCCAAGAAGAAATCTGTTTGCACTGAAATTAACCCATAACAGTGGCAAAAAATGCTAAATTGTCCAGATGGAAGTTTACAGAACTTCTGTTTACTGAAATCCGGATGAAATGTTGAAATTGTCCTTTTCACTTGTGGATAGGTTTATCACCTGTGTGTGATAAAACTGCCTCATAAACCTTATCTAGACCTAGTGTTTGTGTGAAACACAAACGAGATGACAAACAGAAACATGAGATGACAAGCAGAGTCAGCCTCTGTTGTTTATTACAATTTCTAGGGTTTCAAGTCTGTATTTAATCTGTTTTTCTGTCTTAATGTTCCACTTCTCCCAACTTCTCATCTCTTCTGTCTGATCTGACTTCATGCTTTGTATTGATTACTCCAGGGAGGAATTTGATCCTTTCCTAGAAAAAAAAAAAGCAAAATCCATGTCTTATCTCAGATTTTTGTCTCTGAGCTTCCTTGATGAGTTTTAATTTGAAGCTGCCTGAACAGCGTTTCCTTCTGTTTACCTTTCTGGGCAACGGGGACCCTGCTCTGCTCGTAAAACTTCTGCAGTCAGGATCTGTCTGTGAACAAATTAAAGAAAGGCTGTCTTCCCCTCGGGGGCAGCTCTCCAAAGGCAGCTTTGCTGTGGATTTGCAGAGCCCTGGTGCTCTCCTCTGTGGCACAGAATTCCGAGTGGTGCTGCTGTTTAAACCCCTGGTGCACAGCTGTGTGTGAAAAGCCTTGCACACATCAGAAGGCAGGCAAGGAGCACGGCCCTGACAGCTGTGCCTAAGGGTGGAAGTCTTCTCTTAAATAAGATATGAATGTGCTGAGGGCAACATCCTGTATCAGAGCTTCAGGAATGTCACAAGAAGCAGGGAGGAGTCAGGAATCCATTGTGAAAGGAGATTGATTGCTTTTGGTGTGAAACACCTGGCTCTGGCTCAGCACTGGTGCTTTGGGGGCATCTGGCAGCTGCCACTGCAGAGCTGTGAGGGGTCACTCGCCGGGTCTGTGCCCAGCCATCCTTGGAAAGGGCAGTCATGTGGCCAAAGTCCATCACCAGCTGTCCTCGTGTGAACGCTCCTGGGCTCTCCAGAGCAGCCCAAGCATGCCCCTAGGCTGTGGGGCTGTGAGCAGAAGTGGTTCTCCCACTCCTGTGGGTGCCTTTTTTAGCTGGTGCCTTCCCTGGCTGCGAGTTCCCAGTGAGGAGCTGCTGACCCTGCCCTGCGCCCATTCATGTAGGCAAGAAGATTTTCCCCAGGGGCAATAAATATTTCTAGGAAAGGAAAGCCACTTGGAGGGTTTTTTTGCCCCAGTAATATGTACTGGAGTAACATCTCAGAGCTCCAGTGCTGGCTCAGACACCTGCAGAGAAACAGTAGAATGTTGGGCAGCTGCTCCTTGCCCGAGGGGGAGCTGTGGATGTGTCAGAGATGGGATGATGGTGTGTGTTTGTTTATAATGACTCTGGAAGGCGATAGCTGATGTTTCAGCATGTTGAACATGTGTTAGATGGGTTTAAGAACATTAGTAGATGATGTTGTAGATGGCTATAAACTGCTTGTGAGGATGTCTTTATTGATCTGTTGGACTATGGCAGCTTCTCCTTTATTAGAGTTTCCATTCGTTCAGCCCCATGTAAAGGATTTATAATGTGGCTTTGATATGGATTGAGAAATAAGATTTTTTTATTGGATGTTATGGAGTTTAAAAACAACTTTAATTGGTTTGTTCTGGGAAGCTGCTGGTGAAACAACTGGTCAAATACTGAGGAAACAGCAGCTATTTTATTTGTTGAGCTAGAGGATAAAATGTTTGCAGCAGTTCATGTAGTAATATAGAGGTATTGTTTATGTCTGATGAGGCAAAGCCATTGATCATGTTGGTGGTGAATTTCAGCCCTGATCCATCTGGAAGAAGAACTCAAATCACATCTATCTGAGCCCCCTGTGGAGGGGGGATTAATGCTGCTTCTTCAGACCTGTTAGCTTCTTAATGCCATTCCATTTATTTAAAGGTTATTGTTTGATTAAATAAAAATCCTGGAGTGTTTGTGAGGGTGGAAGATGCAGGGGACTTCGGGGAGTGCTGCAAGACTGTGAGGCTAAACTGTGCAGGGTCCTTTAAACAAAGACTATTTAAAGTCAGAGGGAAATACCCTGTTGCAGTAAGTGGCAAAACTCCCACCTGGTGGGGCAGGAATTTCCTGTAATATTTCTTTGTCTACTAAATTGTAACTGAACCTTTAAAATGTGCCTGTGAAGGATGTGCAGCTAATGTTTATTAAAAAGAAAAGAAGAGTTCTTGTGGAGTACTGACAATTATAGGCATAGTGTATAGCCTAGAGAGGGATTTTAATCTGCAATTTGCATTGTGAGGAAAGGACACCCCGTTCTCTTTACCTTCTGGAAGGATGTAATTCAAACCAAACTGTTGGGAACAACAGGCATAGAAGAACCATATGATTTTTTTTTTCTCCCTCTCCCAACCTGCTGGAAAATCCTATTGATGACAAAGTTCAGGCTGAGTCAGTGGATGGAACAACTCATGACTGGAGCAAAATAAATTGTGTCTGAAAAGTCAAGATGCTGTTTTGACGTCGCAAAAGCCATTTCAGACATCTCTGGTTTGGAAAGATCAGTTATGATACGAGAAACTTTGCTGAGGAAAGGGTCTGAGGACTATAACAAACCCCCCCAAAGCTCAGCCATCGACTCTGCACGGTGCCAGAGGCTCTGCACAGGACTTGCTGCATCCTTCAGAGTTCTTGTTCAAGAAGTTTTGTGTCTTATACAGGCCAGATCAGGGTTTTTTTGCTGTCCTGCATTCATACTTTCTCATCTGAGTTCTTATCTCATCATGTCACTTTATGTCACTTTAGCCAGCTGTGGCCACTATCCTGCAAAAAATGACGGTGCAAACTCTGTTGGGGATTTTTTCCCCCCCAAGCTGTGTTTTCTGTGAAGGGTCTGTGCACATGTGGGAATTGAATTCCAGGCTCTCATGAAAGATGAGAGCTCTTTCCTTTGGAGAGAGGCACCTGGTCTTGCCTGAGTTTGAAAACACCTTTTCCTAGAAAAGGGTCTTGTCTGCTTTCATGAGGAAGGGTCAAAAAACAAAAGCATGAAATCTTCTTTCTTCTTCCCTGACCAATCTAGCCTTCGTTATGAGAGAAGCTTCCTGATAGCTCCTCTTTGTCATGTAATGTCAATACCATTAAATCCACTTTGGCAAGGGAAGCGATGTATAATTAATCTGCAAATCAGTAAAGTGGATGTGATTTTTATACAAAGGAGAAGGTCTTTAACTGCAGAAGGCTTTGTGTGGGCATGGCCACCCTCGAGCATCCCTGTCCCAGCAGTTCCCATGTGTGACACACCTTCAGTGGGGCCCATTTGCTGCCCTCCAGCAAAAGAACTCAGTCAACAAATAAATGGGAACCAGGTGGGGCAGGGCTGAGGTTAGGAGTATGAAAGTACCCCTGAACACCTGCCCAGCAAGTTGGTTGAGCCAGAAAAATATCTTTAAGACTTTACCTCCATCCACTGGTTTTGTTGTTTTGGGTTTTTTAAAGCTTTTGCTCTAACGGAATTCTTATTATTTTGATGCAGAATGCATTAAAAAGGGAAAAGGAAAAAAATCCAAGTCCTATCTGGACTGATTTGTTCCCAGAAAGATGTTCAATTTTGTATGTATAATTGAAAGGGGCTAAATATAGCTGTATTAATATTTATGGGCCTTATGTTGGAGTCAATACAAGAGTTGCTGTTCAAGGCAATTAAGCTTTACCTTTTCACATGTAGGATTTCAGTGTTTGGAGATGACATTAGTGGTGTGACCTGCATCCAAGAGAGAAAACACTAAAAGCATGCCACCGTCTGTGGAGTATGATACCCTGTATTTAGTGCTGTTTGCTGACAGGCAGTTTGTCTCCAGCGAGGCTGATCTCTCCAGGGCAGGGCTGCTGTCTTAATAGCAGGGAAATCAGGGAAATCAGTGCTGGGAGGTTTGCAGGAGAGCTGGTCCTGCTGCGTTTTGGGAGGAACTGAGCCACGAGCCTCTGTGACATCACAAAGTGAGGATTGCCCACCTCTGCTGCATCTGTAGCTGCTGGGGATTGAGGGAAATCGATGATGGTGGCACTTGATGGATCCCGTTTGCTTTCACACCACGCACACCCTAGAGCTGGAGCACAGGAAATGTGACTCTGGGAGGGCTTTCCATGCCTGTCCCAGGGCTCAGGCTCTCCCTGCCTATCTGCAGGGCCAGTCACAGCCTTCATGTCACCAAAGCACAGAGAAAGCAAATCCTGTCGGGGGCTCTGAGCTGCTGTAGGGAGCGTGTGCACGGGGAATTAGGTCGGGGCTGTAAGGATGAAAACAAGTCAGTTTGCATGAATAACAAAGGCAAAGTGATGGTGCACTGGATTTCTAAAGCACTGCCTTTCAAGAGAAGGATATCACTGGGATAACACAACTAGAATCCTGGAAGTGGCTGAATTGCCCTGCATTGCTGCTTTTTGGGAGCTGCAGCTCCTCACTGCTCCAGTTAACAAAGAGCTGTGAGATGCTGTAAAATCTCTCACTGATAGGGACTGTCTGAGTCCTGCCTGTCTCCTAAATTTGATCTATGTGTCAGGCTTTTTCTTTTTTCCATCTGCCTTGACAACTGCCTTTGGGAAGGAGGGCTGCAGCAAGGAGCCTTGCTTGGGGTTAACCTGCCCTCGCCAGGGCTGCAGGTGGAGATTGTCTCAATGATGCTGATCGTGGTGCTCATCCCTTCTCCAAGGACTCTCAAATCCTGAGTGGGTGTGTTTCTGTTCTTTCCCTGGTTCGTGGTGTGTTTTGGTAGCTGGAAGCCTTTTAACCTCCTTCAGTAACCATCAGGGGGGTGCATTTTCCAAGGATTTTCATTAGCTTCAGCTGCTGGAGCACAATGGCTGCTTAAACAGGGAGGGAAAAGTGGAAATCAAAGGGCACACCTGCCGAGGAAAAAATGGGGGCCAGGCTCTCAGTGGTGGAAAATGAGTTTTCAACTCCAAGTGGCCCTTTGGAATTCCACCTCAGCTCTGGAGATTTGCTCTGGGTGGCGCTGACCCCAGCACTGGTATTTCCAATTACTGATGACATAATTCTTGCCCAAAGGTGCTGTCTTCAGAGCAGAGGAGTTTTCCTTGGTGTGCCTGTGAGTGAGCCAGTCCCACCTCTCTGCTCCTGAACAAGGGCAAGCCAAGCCATATATTAAGGAACAAGGAAATTGCACCAGTTAAATTTAAAAAACTCATTTAGCTAAAGCAGTGTAAGCGCCCATGAATATTTATCTGATGTTATGGAAGCATGCAGACTCCCACCTACTTTATTAAATTGATTTTCAATAAAAATGCAAGTGGAAGACGTTTGATTAATGGCTGGTGGGACAGGGCAATTAATGTGAAGTCTGGAGTCAGCAAGAAGTGTCCCCTGAGCCTGTGTGTCCCTGCTCAAGGCTGGGCTAAGAAAATCTTTCTGAACTCCTCCAAGGGACCACAGCAATGTTTATCCATGTGGTTTCTAAAACAGGGTGAAGGGGACCTGCTGTTTGGCTGGTGCGTGGTTTTGCTGAGGTCCTGACCTTGCAGCTGGCGTGTGATGTTTGGTCCCAGTGTTCTGATTTTCCCTGCTTTTCCCACCCCTCGGAGCAGGCTGCACCTGAGAATTAAACCCAGCAGCGAGCTCCGGCGCTCGCGTTGGGTTTGAGTGAGGCTCCCTGGGCCTTTGCATTTAAACATGCCTGGGATTAGCTCCATCAGCTTCCAGATCTGCTCAGCTCCTACCAATTTCCTCGCTCGGATTTGTCTCCTGGAGGAAGGCAATTTGGAGCTGTAACGTTACAGCTCTATTAAGGATCTCCAGCGCGGTGTCCCGCCGGGATCCTCACGGCGCTGCTGCCGCCTCTTTCCGAGGCATTTTATTGGCATTTCTGCAGGGAGATGCTGATCGTGGGGCAAGTGAGGGCTCCTGGGATGGGAACCTGCTGACTGAGGGGACCTGAGCAGCCCTGCAGGGCCTGGGGGCTCCCCTGTCCCAGAGGGCAACAGAGCTGGGGGCTCCTTGCAGCCTGGAATGGAAACTCTCCGCTGGGGTCTGGTGAAAAAACCTCTGGAAGCTGCTGTGGGAGGGATGTTACATCTTCTGTTCTCTGCAGGGGTTTGCAGAGCCAGGGGTGCAGGGTTTTTGGGGTGATGGTTAGAGGCAGGCAGGGTGCCTTGGTGGCGCAGGGAAGGCTGCAGTTGGACAGGAGGTGGTTCTATCTCAGCACCCCTCAGCCCCACACCACAATTCCACGAGCCACTGGAACTGCTGCCCAAGTGGCACCAGATAAAAAACACCTGGGGCACGAATCCTCCCCCCAGCCAGGATGGCAGCCCCATGCCCAGGGTCCTGCAGTGGGGAGCAGGGTGAGCACCTCGATGCCCTCAGCCCTTCCCAAGGGGCACGTGGCACCCAAAGAGCTCCAGCCAGATGGCACAGAGAGCATCCAGGGACTGCAGGTGCTCCTGCTGCTGCACCTCCAGCACAAAGAGGCTCGTGGAGTCTATTCTGCAGTGCTTTGGGGTCTTCTCTACATGCAAATGTGGCAGCAGGGAATGGGCACAAACACTTCTGACACAGATGGGCACTCCCCTGCTGTGCTTGCTTTGCTGGGGAACTGGGCATGGACAGGAGTGATGGGAACAGAAAGGAATTAAAGAGAAAAAATGGGGGGGAGCAGATGCTGGGCATGGACAAGAGCGATGGGAACAGAAAGGAATTAAAAAAAAATAAAAGGGAGCAGGTGTTGGCAAATAACTTCATGGCAGAAAAAGAGAGGGAAAGTTGTGGTTGAAAACAGAAGCTGAGGAAAGGCAGATTGGCAGGCAGCATATTTCTGGAGACAGCTTTCTCCTCTGTAGGCTGAGTCACCTAAGAAACGTGTCAATAAAACACACTCTCGGGCACTGTCTCTAATAAATATATATTTAAGAGAGACATTTCTTCAAAACTTCTGCGAAGAGATGTCGAATTCTGAAGGGATGGCATGAAAAATGACATCTCCAGTGGAATCAGAGAGTTGCCATGGGAACTGGAACGCTTTGAACATACATCACTAAAACAAGAAAACATTTTCCCCAGCAAAGGAAATTAAAAATTACATACATCTGGAGGCATCTGCCCTCTGCCTGTCTCTGATGGGAGTAGCAGAGTACCATGCAGCATATCATAATTCATGTAGTGGGCAGGACTGACAATTCCCTATCAGTTGTTGAATTTTTGTGAGTAACTGTGATAAAAAGCCTTCCTGTCCTTGGGACAGGCAATGCTGGTGTCTGAACATGTGCTGGGGAGGAGGAGATTTGGAACCAAAATGGAATTTCCTCTGAAATTGTTTTGCTCACCTGGGGGTAAAACAACAGCCTGAATGCACAACTAAGCCCATCATGCCACATAGGCATGAATCCACTGCTGCCAGAGCTTGCTGGCCCCATTTGGCAGCCAGGGAAGGCAGGTGAGAGGGGATGTCCTGGAGGAGCACAGTGAGTTTGGGGGTTTATCTTGTGCTTTGGAAATTCTGTTTTCCCATGCAAATCTGGGGCAGCAAAGCCAGGAGGAGTTATTTGCACCTGGCAGTCAGTGTAATTCTTTCTTTCCTTTTCCCTTCTTTCCCAGTGCCTTCCTCGGTGCATGGCAGATGTGGCACAGGGTGAGGCCAGGGGAAATGCTAAATTGACCAGTGCAGGGCAGTGTGAATTAAATAATTTTATTTGCACACTGTATTGGCATTGCTGAAATAAATAAGCACTGGCCATGCAGCCCAGTGACCCGTGTGTGACAGGAGACAGACAGCCTGGTGCAGAGCTGGGCTCTGCCACACAGACCATGCTGGGGTGCATGAAGAAGGGAAAACATTTGTCTGCAGTGCCCTGGGAGTGGAGGTGAAGCATGCCAGAAGCATCACCTTAGGCACAGTGTCTGAGGAGCTGATTGAGTTCTCTGCTGAAGGAAATGCCAGCCAGGAGCTAATGGATAAGGGAACCAGAGTGCAAATTACAGCTTTGCTCCCTGCTATGGTACTCTTGTATCTTGTCTCAGTACCTGGTGATGGCCTCAGGGGACAGGCTTGAAAATTAAATGGGCCCTTCCTCTGAGCTGTACAGCAACTCCCAGGAGTCACTTTCTTCTTCTATTTTTTTTTATTTCCATTTTTTGCCCACTACAGCCTGTCACGTGTTCTGGCAATGCTCATCCTGCAGAGGAGCCTGGAATGAGATACAGCCAGGGGCACGGGCAGGCAGCAGCGGGGCTGGAAGGCACTTGGGGAGACTGAGGCACAGCAGAGCTGCCTTCAGTGCATGCTCAGAGCCACGGTGCTGGAGCCCAGAGCTCAGCCTGCAAACCTCATTCACTTGGCTGAGACACCCCTTTTCTTCCTTCTCCCTCTGCAAGGACACATTTAATGCAGAGTTGGTTTGAGTGAGACTGTTTGGTTTGGAGGCCCTCATGACAAGAGGGAGATCGAGGGGCTGGAGCATGTCCAGAGCAGGGAATGGAGCTGGAGAAGGGTCTGGAGCACCAGGAGTGGGAGGGGGGCCTCAGCCTGGAGAAAGGGACACTCAAGGGAGATGCTAGTGCTCTCTACAGATCCCTGGCAGGAGGGGGCAGACAGGTGGGGATCAGTCTCTTCTCCCAGGCAACCAGTGTCAGGGTGAGGAAATGGCCTCAATTGAGTCAAGGGAGGTTCAGGTTGGATATTGGGGAAAAGTTCTTTACTTAAAGGGCTGTCAAAGCCTGCTACACACTGCCAGTGAGGTGCTAGAATCATCATTCCTGGAAGAGTTCAAAAAACATGTGGATGTGGCACTTGAGGATCTGGCTTAGTGGTGGACATGGTCATGGTGCTGGGTTGATGGCTGGACTTAATCTTAGAGGTGTTTTTCAACCTTAATGATCCTCTGATTTTTCTTGCATTCCCGTGTTTGCTTCCTTGCTTTCCAGTCTTTGCAGCTGTTTTCTCTGTTGTCTATCAATGATTATTGGGTTGGCAACAGCAATTTTGTATTGCACCTTCCTGCTTATCCTTTTCCTGGGGATCTGCCTGATGAATTGCAGAGCTCAGTAACTGCTTTACAAACTCCAAGCATGTTACTGGCACTGATCTGAAGATTTTGTAATTCCTCTCAAAGCAACTTTGGCCTGTTGGGAGGTGGTGATTTCTGTTAAAGAAAGACTTGATGAGAATGAGTTACCTAAAGGCTCAGTGTTTTTAGGAAAGGGAGCAAAAACCTGCCAGTCTACCTGAGGAAGAAGCTTCAGAGGCACACAGGGTTCATGTAGGTTATGGATAAGCCTGGTCTAACAAGTGGTTTTCCCAGCTGGGTTGTTCATGTGTGGAGGGATACAACAGTGCTTTGTTTTGGTGCCTCATCTCTCCTGTGTTTGCAACTTCAGCACTGAGGTGCTGAACCTGCTGCAGTCTTTCCCTGAGGGTTCTGTTCACCCAGATCCTTTGACATGGCCAGCCAGAACACTGTCACTGATCCCTAAAGGGGAGAATTAACTGAATGAGGTCATCAAGGCAGGCCCAAACCAGACCACAGGTATTTGCAGGTAACATGGAGCAGGTTTGCTCAATGCTGGGGTAGCAGACTGATATTTTTGCCCTGACGTTACTGCTCCTGCAGCAGAATTCTCCTGGCTTTTTTCCTCAGGGCACAGCTGGATGTACCAGCTGGCACCATGGCCTTACCTGACTGCTCTTCCCCTGTCCACAGGGACCAGCAGGGATCCCCTTTCCCAAGTGCCTCTGGCTTAGCCATCAAGGCCAGGCTTTAATACTGAGTATGTTAAATTATGCATGCTAATTTATATTCACACATTTTCCCATTGTATTTATAATATATAACAAACATGTTTATGTAGCATCTCCCTTCCATTACCACAGGGTCTGGGAGCACTGCAGAACCTCTAAAAGCATGCTCATACATACATATTCCTCCTCTGTCTTCCTGGCATCTGAGGGTGTCCTGAGTCCTTAAAATAGTAACGACAGTAGCTTTGTTCATTCTGTCTTAGTTCTGTCTGTGGCAAAAATAGCACAGCTAATTTGTAGGCTCTGTTTGTAGTCTGTATGTGTGAGAATGAGGGGTGTGTATAAAGCCTCCATGGCTGCACACCCTCCAGCAGTTGCTCCTTCTGGCTCTTTCTTCTGTCCCTGCTGGACTGGATGTTTATCAATAACTTGCACACATCCTGAGTCTAACCCCTGGATGTGTATCTAATGTGGTGATAAGAATATATGCACGTGGATAAATGGGGGGCAAGCAAAATTAAATCACATTCTGTGGAGCCCTGTGGTAGGGTTTTAGCCAGGGCTTCTAATGGTGTAAGGCTTATCACACCCATTTGCTGCCTTTGGTCTTCCATAAGCTTTAGAGCCTGCTGGCTGATCTGAGCAAAGCCTGACAGAAAAGGTGAATAACTCTGAGATCTGGTGTCCCTCCAAGATTTGTGGAATTATGAAGCTGAGTGGAAAAAGACCCAAAGCCGAGAGAGGTAACTAATTGGGATCAACTGGTGTTAGGCATCAGAAGAACAGGGAGGAAAAGCTGATCTGAGGGAAGCAGGGTTTGTTGGCTCCTCTGCTGGTAAAGCAGCCTCTCTCCTAGGCTGCTCTTCTGGGTAGAGCTGTAACCTGCACCCCACATTTGACAAGTGTCAGAAAATGCCTTTCACCAGCATGGAGGGTGTGAAATCCCTGTAGCACCTTCTACAGCAACACCTGGGTGTGCCAGGTATGCCTGGAGTCCCCTTAGCCAGTGAGACAAAGGGGCAGTGCAGCGAGGCCAGAGCAGAAAGGTGGGCTACCTGTGCTGTTACCCCACGGAAGGGCTGGGGAGGGAGTGCAGTTACTCACCCAAAAAGGGCCACCAGGTGCCCCCTGTGCCTCTCAGCATTGTGCTGGGGAGCAAAGTTTGAGTGCTCTGCCTTAAGCAATAGTTGTGCCTTGATTCCAGCTCTGTTGGTTATGGAGTTGTGTAGG
Organism: Chloebia gouldiae; assembly: GCA_003676055.1. NCBI lineage: Eukaryota > Metazoa > Chordata > Aves > Passeriformes > Passeridae > Chloebia > Chloebia gouldiae. The sequence goes on from QUSF01000041.1 coordinate 2,764,126, forward strand.
TGTGGAGAGAGCTCAGACCTGGGTCAGAGCCACGAGCACATGTACAGCACATTTGCAGGCTCCTGAGGGATTTCTCTTCCAAAAACCAAGCTGATCTTCCCTATGCAACCCAAGGAGTTTGTGCCCAGGAATTAGACATCCACCTCTGCCTGAGAGTGTGCCATGAAGCCCAGACAAGCCACACTCAGGTGGTAACTGGGTCACTTCATGGTCCTGCAGCTCCTTCCTGCAGAGGACATTGGTTGCAGCCATGTGAGAACTCTGCATCTGCAGCATGTGCTGTGGGACAGGGAATAAATCAATTGCCTGCCTCAGCTCTCCCCAAGAGAGGAAGAGCCCTGCTAAGAAAGGGAGCCAGGGCAGGCTGTCTTTCTGAGGCTTTGACAGGCATCATCTCACTTCATCTGTGCTGAAGAATGGAGCACATGTAATTGCAGACCACGCTGATCTCTCTCATCACGTGTGAGCGGCTTCGTTGTTGGCTGTCTCTTGAGACAGCCCCTGGAATTCTTTTGAATTCCTCGTTCTCCCTGAAATACCCAGGTTGAGGGGAGAAAGGAGAGAAGCACAGCTGGAAGTGACACCACATGCGTAGCTGTGTTTACAGATTGGATGATTTCTCTCTAGTCTGGCTGGAGGACATGCAATTGTAGACACTGATGTGCCATCACACCAGAGAGAAGGTAGTAATTAGTCACCATGGCTCACAGAGCAGCAACTTGGGAACTGGCTGTACAGCAAATGCTGGCAGTGCCAGGGGATTGGAGCAGCAGCAGTGGGTGAAAAAAAGCCTGGACACCCCAGGACTGGGGAAGCAGGCTTGATGCTTTCCTGGCGAGCAGCAGATAGCCTTGTTGCCCATCTGAATGTGATGTCCTTTTGATCATAACCCTGCAGAAGTCACTGGAAGCATAACTGAGGGTGTCAGAGCTGTTACACAGACCCAGTTACTCTGGAATCAAGCAAATAGCCAGGCAAAACTGTGTGAGACAAATCGTTGGTGACATGGCAGAGCTCGATAAGGATCCAACCCAAAGGTCTTGTTGGCAATCCCCTGCAGGCTCTTACTCACCCCTGCTTTTGCTGAGATAAGACATTTGTTTCAGACATTTATATTGTTTCTTCCCTTACTATGTGGTTTATTCTGCAGAGTACAGATTTCCCAGTGTTCTGTCCTTGGCTGACCTCACTTTGCAGTAGATGAGCATCCTGTCATCTTTAACCACTCTGTCCCAGGTCACCAGCCTTCATCCATGGGCCCTGCTCATCCTCATCTCAGAGGTGGTGAGGTGTGGGTGGGCAGAGATACCTGTGGGGCCAGGGGGCTCTCAGCTGTGTCATGATGCTTCTGCCCAGGTGAGGTTTCCTGGAGATGTGGGTGTTTCAGGTAGTTCAGGGAATTAAATGTTGCTGTTAGCTCTGTCTGGCCTCTGAAGGGCTGGGCCACCTGCCAGCCCCCCGGTGACACACCTGGCCCTGCTGGCTGCCACTTGGCACTGACAGGACCGAGACATTCTGTGGATGTTCTTGCTGCCTCTCAGAAGAAGAACATGTACACACTGCTGTCCACTTTTGGGAAAGGTGCCCGGGCTGAGCTGAGAGACAGGGGTGAATTTCTGTGATAGGAGACTTGGCTTTTGCTTCTGAGCAAGTAATTTCATATTCAAGGTTGCTGGGGTGCTGTACCAGCCAAGCAGTGCCTGAAAATAGTATTTTTACTTTGGGACTGGGAGTTTGAAGAGGTTGCTCATGACCTCTGTCTGTGTTGTCTGAGAGCCCTCAAGTCATACCCAGCTGAGGAGAGAGAAGGGTTTGTGCTGAGAGCTGCCTGCACCTCTGCTCTCCAGATCTGCTCTCCCTTTCCCAGAGGCTGCAGGGAATGCCAGGAGATTCTTGCGGCTTTTTGCCCCCTCTGTTCCACAGCCTTTCCCTCCTGGCCCCAGCAGAGCCTCTGCTCCCAGGATACCTCATGTGGCAGCACTGCAGGCACAGTAGGGATGTTTGTGGTCTTGACACTAGCAATAGCTCACACTGCTTTGTGGCCTTTTGTGTGGCAGGAGCTCTGTCAATGTCCTTGGAGTCAGCTTTATCCCCTGGCTGAGCTGGACAAGCCCAGGAGGCATCAACAGCACTGCAGTGATGTTCACTGAAATATTTCCTTCTCTGCTGCTATTTCTGAGCTCCCTCAGAAAAAAAAAATGCAAGAAAAGCAACTCTGATGTATGTGGGGGAGCTTTACTGCCCCCACAGCAGGAGAGTGGCAGTTAAGGCCATGTCAGGGCTTCCTGGTGTGTGCTTGGTGATGTAGATGTCTTCACTTCTGCAACTTGAGTTTGTGGAGAGGGGTCACCCTCTCCTCTTGGGCACCTACTCCTCTGCTTGTGCCTCTCTGTCCTTTCCCAGCACTGGGCTGGCATTCCCAAGTGCCAGGTCACAGAGAAGGTGCCACGTGCCACACCACTCAGAGATGTCCCTCCCTCTCATCCTGCAAGGAGACACCATTCAGCCCCCACTTCCCAAAACCAGGCAGCACCACAGGTTAAAAACCACCTGAAAAACCACAGGTAGGGGCTGGGAAAGGAGCCCTGGTGTGATGGGGGTCAAAGGGAGAGGAGGACCCGAGGGTGGAGTTTCTGGCTGGGGCTGTAGTGACGCCTCTGAAGGTAAGGGCTGCCCGGGGCTGTGGTTCAGCTCAGCTCCAGTGGGCTTGTGGAACTTGTAGCAAAGGTCATGGAAACCTCTTTTGTTCCAGAGGCTAAAAGTGGAAGGAAAATTAAATCCCCCCAGTGGGAGGCTGAGAAGGCAAAGAGTGAAACACACAAAGAGCTTCTGTGTGCAGCTGCAAAAATTACCTTCTGCTGCTTGTTAATTACTATGGCAAGGAGTTGGGGGAAGCTATGAGGTGGAAGTCAGTAGTACCAGCTGACTTCTTCTGTTTCCCTTCCCAGAGATGCCGAATTAGCTGGAAAACACCACCCTGGTGTTTTTGGGTGTCACCCTGGTGGCACTTCAGGTTGTGTGATGTGGAAGAGAGCAAGGCTGCATCCCCTCTCTTCATGGTGCCACTGCTGTCAGCACAGGCTGGTGGGAATCCTTCCCCAAGAGTTTTGTATGGGTTTTAGGATACACAGAATAAGGGGACACTGAATAAAGGGACTTCAGAAGTTCTTGAGCTGAAGATAAATAGTGCTGTCTAGGGAGGAGTTAAGGGGCACAATCAGCTTGTTACTGCCCTTCTTAGGTTGTGACCACAGCTGGAGATGAGATATTGGAGCCCTGTGCAGAAACATCTCCCTCCAGGAGCTGACTTGGAGTGGATTGATGGTTTGTACCCCTGGGTGCAGAAAATCTTGAGCCCTTCTATTCTCAGCCACATCACCTGCTCATGATCTGCTAGGACAAGCGGAGTCATGATGGTTCGTTTACCGATCCCAAAAGTGCAAAAGGCAGACGGCAGGGGACCATCAGTTTAATCACAACAAATTCACCTTTATTGAGTGCCCACGGCAAATGCTATAGAAGGGACAGAAAGGAAATAAAGGATAGAGAGAGAGAGAAAGTGGGGAAGGGGGATATAGCTACCAAACAGAGACTAAATCCTCAATGGTCCAGCCACATGGATTTGCCATCATCTGTGGGGGTTCACCGAAGTCTTGGTTAACTCAGGGATCTTTTATAGTTCTCTCCAAGTGGGGGGAACAGGTAATGGAGAATGAGTCTATTGAGACACGGGTACAGACAGTCCATGTTCTGAGGCAGGACAAGCCAATTTCAGCAGTGAGCGAGACCCATTGTTTTCTTGGTCCGGCGAACACACCTGCAGGTAACACTTGGCAAACATCCTGCTTCAGTCATGCCAGCACCCCTGTGTTACATTATAGGGATCTCAGTCCTTGTGAGGGAGCTTCAATCTCCGTCCATCACGGTGGTTGTGAGGCAGATGAGGGATCTTCCGTGGGAGATCACCAAAGTTACCCCAGAAAATTCATTTGGCCGAGAGGCGGGGTTTGGGTGTTGTGAAGCAGGTGTAAGCTGTAGAGCAAGCTGCTCCTTGCCAGGCCCTGCCAGCAGTGCAGTGTGGTGACACAGCAAACACACCTGCAAACAATCACCTGGCAAGCATCCACCTCACCCCGGCCAGAACTCCAGTCGGGGTCTTCAGCATCTCAATCTCTGCCATTGCGGTGATCGTGAGGCAAAAATGAGGGGAACTTGGGGCCGTGTCTTACACCACCCGGCACAGAAACACCAGTGCAGACGGGTTTGTCACCTCCGAGCTCCCTTAGGTCCCCGCACAGCCCTGGAGCTGCGTGGAGGAGCTCCCCATCCCCCGGCTCATCCCGGGGCTGTGCAGCCTCCCTGACGTCAGCTCAGCATCCAGGAATCCCCTGCACGGAGCTGCAGCGGCTTCGCCCCTGCTTTTCGCAGCACGCATCACTCGGGAGCCCCCAGCGCCCGGCTGCACGGCTGCAGCACAGCATCCCGGCTGGAGCACAGCATGCCGGCTGCACGGCTGCAGCACAGCATCCCGGCTGGAGCACAGCATCCCGGCTGCACGGCTGCAGCACAGCATCCCGGCTGCAGCACAGCATCCCGGCGGCACGGCTGCAGCACAGCATCCCGGCTGCGGGCACAGCATCCCGGCTGCAGCACAGCATCCCGGCTGCAGCACAGCAT
>QUSF01000041.1:2768812-2833860 GCA_003676055.1 Chloebia gouldiae
CCCGGCTGCAGCACAGCATCCCGGCTGCAGCACAGCATCCCGGCTGCGGGCACAGCATCCCGGCTGCAGGCACAGCATCCCGGCTGCAGCACAGCATCCCGGCTGCGGGCACAGCATCCCGGCTGCAGGCACAGCCTCCAGGAACCCCCGCCTGCCGAACCGCGCTCGGCACGCCCGCAAAGCCCCGCAGCTGACACACAGCCGGCCGCGCCGGGGTATCCGGGGTGATTCTTGGATAAACAGCACTCGATGAGTGCAGGGGGAGGTTTAACACGAGCCTGCCCCGCTCCCAGGATCACTGGTAGCTCCGCAGCCGGGCAGGGGAGAGGCAGTGCGGCGGTGTCATTTGTGTTCCAGCTCTGCCGCTGCTCCCCGTGCTTCCAAGAAGCAAGTAAAAATAGCACTCCGTCATTTTGTAAATAATAGCTATCTCCTCCCGGGCCCGGGGAGTCACAGGCACTTAAACCGGGGAATTGCAGGAGAAAGGGGCGTCTGCCTTGGGCCGGGGACAGGGAGATGGGAGGGCTGGGATGGCACCGGGGAAATGGGAGCACCCGAAGCAGCTCAGCGACGGCTGCTGCTGGTTTACACCTCGTGCACGGCCAGGGGAGTGCCAGACCCGCTGTGTGCGGGGGCTGGAGCTGTCCCCCCAGGGCTGGGAGGGGCTTTGTGGTGTACCCGGGCAGCCAGATCTGGGGTAGCAGATTCCTGCAGGGCAGGGGTAGCTCTCAAAAAGCAGGCAGGTGTAATAAGTGCCACGTGGGAAGGGATGTTTGGTTTGCCATTTGCATTGCAGACCTGCCCAGCTCTGGGGGATTTCTACAGCTGGGAGCAAGGCAGGAGCAGGCTCTGTACCCCAGGGGAAGGGGCAGCCCTGGCTGACCAGCAGCACCTTGTTCTGCCCTCACACTTGCTCCAAATTGTTCCTAGGGACATGGTTGTGCTGAAGCTTGAGAATAAACGGAGCCTATAAATGGGCAAAACCCCCAGACAAGGGAATCATCCTCAAAGAAATGACTTGGGAACATGGCATGCCACTTGGATCTCTAAATTCAGTTCAAATACTGAACCTGAAATCTCTTGCTCTTCTAGTTTTGTGTTGGCTCTGGGGTATTTATTTGCTTTCCTAGTGCAGCAGCGTAGCAGGGTGGCTGGAAGGGGCTTGGGCAGCCCATCAAGGGCTCTGTTGGGCAGTGTTGTGCCAATCCTTAGGGCAGCCAGACCTGGGCTCTGGTCCTTGCTCTGCTCCAGCTTCCTATCTGAACCCAGCCCCTGCATTTTTGTTTCCCTGGTTATAAACAGGACTGGCAGCATCCACCTGCCACTCCAGCAGCCTTGAAGGCTCGACTCGTGCCTGTAAAAAAATTGAATTAGAGGGAAGGATGCTGCTAGGAAATGAAAAATGCCATTTTGTGTTCTGCAGCAGTTCTAGGGAAAGTGCCTACCTCCTATACTGTCCTTAATTGTTAAATCTTTGGGAGAACTATGCCAGACAGCCAAGCTACAGTGTGAGCACATCTATGGCTTCAGCAGAAAATTAGAATATCCCTTCCATGTCTCTAAGCAGAGGCAGGAGATGCTTTTCTCTCAGCTCTCTCTTGCTGAAAAAGCAGATACAGTTTCATCTCATTCAGGCTCTGAGTGGGTCAGTGTGAAGGTAAGGAGAGGGGAGGCTGCTGGGGCAGCTCCTGATTTCTCTGCAGGTGGAGGTCTCACATTCACAGAGTTGGGAGCAGTGCAGGTGCTCTTGGACTGGGGATTACAAGGGAAGTGAATCTCTGAGGCTGGAGTTTGCTCTGTTCTGCTGGTGTTTCACTTATCTCTGGATTTCCCAGCTCTGCTGAAATCCCTGCCTGCGTAGCAATGATTTAATTTCAGAAATCCCTCCGGATCCCAGCCAAATCCTGCCCTTAGGAGCACATATTAACAGGGAGGGTTCAGTCTGGCTTTTGCCATGAGAGGTGCAGGAAGCTCATTTTTCTCAGAGCTGAGGGACATCACTGAGCCAGTGGTGAAGCCCCAGCTTGTCCCTTCTCTGGGTGCTACATGGCCTTGCCAGGGGGTAAGTCTGCAGTCTGGAAATGGGGGGTTCTCTTCAGACATGGGTTGTAATAACTAATTACTTAATAAGTTATTAATATATTATTGAAGTTTCCTAATGCCATTATCTTTGTTGGATTTACCAGTAGATTGAAAGGTCAGGAAGGGGTCTCTGGAACTCTGTGTCAGCCAGGTTACAGCATGATGAGGACATAAAAGCTCCTTTAATGATTGCAGGATCATATCAAAAGATGTCCAGAACAAATTCTGCCTTTTTGTCTCCTCCTGGCTTCCTGAATCCCTCGTGCTGTGCTTGGACCCCGCAGAGCACAGTGGAAAGCCCAGACCCACCCGTGACCCTGTCACTGTGAGCAGGGCACAGCTCACCCTGCACCTCCCAGGGACTGGCCATGGTGGGCACAGCTCCTGATCTGCAGAATGAATGCCAGGGAGAGGAGGGGAGGGAGAGTTTTGTGTTTTCTCCAAGACATAATGAGCTTTCTCTCACCGCATGGGGCAGCAGAAAGAGCCTCGCACCACTTAATGTTCTCTGCCGTGTGCCTCATCTGGGGACTTGTTTGGAGGGACACTGAGAATGCCCAGAGAGTTTCAGCCTCACGGCAGGGGCTCACTTTGTTTAGATTTCTGGGTGTTTCACAAAGTGAACCACATACATATTTCTCTTTAACCTTCTTTTTATCGCATCAAGACGAGATCAAGGGTTACTTATATAGCACAACAATATCAGCCACGGGCTGCATCAAAAGCTTCTCAGCCATAATAACTAAAGACATGGATACGTATATTTTAGCCATTAAGGAGAAAACCCTGCCAGAATGCATTATCTTATTTTGGGATGTAAAACTTTGAAGCACAAACCTAAGCTTCATAGTACTGCAAAATAACTCTCAGGGGACAGAAGGATTTCCATAACTAAATTAAACAATGGGCCATCCAGGCTACTTGCAAGGCTGCTGCGATGGCCAAAATTGAGTCCTGTGCATAAAACATGAACTCTGCAGCTTTAAATTGCTTGTTTCATTAGAGAGCAGCTCTGAGCCAGCTAATGCCACACAACAGTGTGATCTATCCCTAAAGTGGGGAGGATTTATGGGAACTGAGTGCTGAACTCAAGGCGGCTCATCCATCATGTTTTGAGCACAACCCAGTGGGCAGAGCACAGGACTGTAAATCTGGGAAATCACTGTGCCTTGATTTCCCTGCAAAGCGGGGTGGCAGCAGAGGGGTCAATTCAGAAACAAGCCAAAATCCAAGGAAGTCAGGCAGGAGAGCTCTGTGTGCACGTGCTGCTGGCTGTGTTCAGCACTCCAGCTTGTCTGAAGGCATGTGGTTAAAATTGCCCCTGGTTTTAGCAGCTGGGCAGGCAGTGGGGCCCTGTGGCTTTGCAGGGGCAGTGGAGCTGCTGCTCAGCATCCGTGAGGGAATCTCAGCCCGGGATGCAGGGCCAGCACGTGATGTGGGCGAGCAGCCGCTTTGTGAGAGCAAGGCACTTAGGAGAAAAGCAAGCAAAAGGCAATCAGAATATTGATTCTTTTTACATACAGATAAGCCTGGCGCTGTAACAAACCCAGGGTTCCCTAAAACTGCTGGAACATTGCTAGGTTGTTTATCTGGCTGGGAGACACAAAGGGATTTCAGATTTAAAAGGAGTTGCAAAGCATCAGGGCTTACCTCTGGATTGAAAACATGTGGATCTGTACCAGGGTGTGGATGATGCAGCCACACAGATTCTGTAAATACGCATTGTCTGGCCGTGTGGGACAGATTTGTCCTCAGTGTAAGCGTGGGAAGCAGCAGAGCTGCCCTGGAGATGGATGTGCCCAATTACGAGTGATAAAATCAGCTGTTGTTTGGGGCACAGAGCACGGTGCTGAGGGTTCAGCAGAGCAGGAATAAACACCATATAACAAACCTCAAACCCTTGCCTGCACAAGAAAATTCAGCTCTCTAATTGCTCTTTTTTCCCTTTTTTTTTTCTCTTTTTGTGCCAGACAGTGTAACTGAAGTCAAGACAGACATTTACGTGACGAGTTTCGGCCCTGTCTCGGACACAGACATGGTAGGTGTCTCACGGGGAGGGGTGGCTTCTCCTCAGCTGCTGTGGATGTGTCCCTCCCCATCCCAGGACAATATGGCTTAAAGTGGGATTTTCCTAAGTGACAAGAGCTGGTGGTATCTCAGTTCCAGGGGTAGACAAGAGTTGTTTCCCAGGAGTGCTTGGGCTTTTGGAAAGCAGCTGATAACTGGAGGAATGAAGGTGCTCCTTGGGAAGAGGGGAGGATGCCAGAATCTGGCATCTGGTTTGGTGGCAGTGTCAGAGACGTCAATTCACCATGAAACCATCCTTAGTGCCTGAACTGGAGGGAGGCAAAAGAGAAAACAGAAAAAAACATGAACTGATTGTGCCATTTTGACATGTTCAGGGAAAATTATTAATGAAAAGGCCTGAGGTCGGAATTTAGGCTTGTATTCCCACAACAGTTTGTCTTCTAATTAAAACAGGACTGTGGAGCATAATTAATAGTGAGGTTTCTCAACAGCAGCTTGTATTCCACACGCACCCAGAGAAGGGCTGGCTGTGGGTGGTTGCTCAAGAGTTCCAGGATGCCACGTGAGGCAGCTGTGCATTCAGGGCTGAGCCCCTCCTGCATGTCCAGCCCCTGAGGTGCCCTGTGCTGGCATAGCCCAGGCCAGTGGTGGGCAGTCCATGCCAGGGAGGGAGCCCATTCTGGGGCAGGGAGCAGGTTATCACTGTCTAGGCCAGGCTCTCATAGCCCCTCCAGAGCTGCAAGGGTTGAATTCTCTGGGCTGGCATGGCTGAACATCTCTTTAGCTGTCCCACAGCAATCCTGTGCTGGCAAGCAGAGGAGTTGGGAGAGAATAAAATTGCTGTGTTTCATGGAGTTGCTTACTCCATCACTCTAACCCGTGTTGCTTTGGGAAGACCACTCCCTCCAGGGTAAGAAGTTAAGTTGATGTCAGTGTAATCAAGATTATGAACCTCATCTGAGTTCTCCCTCTCTCTCTCCTGCTTTCCTACCACAGCAGAGACCCATAATATATTCAGCAATCGTAGCCCTTGGGGAGTATCTGATAATTACTTCCAAGGTGGAGCATATTTGATTAAGGGAGTGTGTATAATGAACTGTGAAGAAAAAAATATGAGGTATTGAAAAGAGGAAGGTATTCTCTGCAATGTGATTTGACAAAATGAATTTAAAATTAGGAAGACAGTTAAGGAATAATAAATTATTTCCCCTCCGCACGCTTTCGTTCCGTGTATTTTACAAATGCATAGCGAATGTGTTTTAGCTCTGCTGCTAAAAGTAAGGGAGAGGAACCCCATCTCCTGGGGAAGGTGGGGAGAGCCTGCCCTGGGCTCCCTTTCACCTCGGGAGCGGGGCACTCCCTCCTTCCCGCTGGCATCTGCCGGGGCCGCGCTCCCCCTCTCGCAGCCGCTCCTGGGCGCAGGCGGAGCTGGAGTGGCGGATTCGGGTGATGGAGGAGAGGCAGGAACGCCGCCCTGGGGAGCGGGACGGAGCTGCTCACCGAGCGTGGAGGAGAGGAGGAGGAGGAGGACGTGGAGACCTTTTCACTGAGGCGCTCCGAGGGACTCCCGGTCTCTCTTTCGGTTCAGAGAGCAGAGCCTGATCACACCTGAGGCACGCCCCAGTTTCAGGACTGAGCTCTCCCAACTTTGCCTCGGTCTCAGGGAAATTAATTGGAGGGGATTTTTTTGTTTCATGGATGGACTCTGAGGACAGAGTCAGTCTTCATGTTTTCAGTCACTTCTGGAGGCAGAGAAGAGCATAACTCAGAACTAAGTGTGCTTCTTGGAAGGGGTGAGTTGGGAATAATGCTTTTATGGAAAGAAGCATAGAAAAGAGGGGAAGATTCTGAACATGATTTCTCTTTTCTTCAGGAATGATTCCTAAGCATCAAAGAAGACAAGCAGGGCCTTGGAAGTCATTAAAAATGTTTTGCTTCCTTGTCTGGCGCTTTTTAAATAGAAACAGGGAACGAGAGAGCTTTTCTCCTGATAAGGACTTTCCCCAAACCTCCTGGGAAATGAGCACACAGGTTCATTTCTTCAGGTTTATCCCAAAAAATAATGAATTAGGGATCACTTCCATGAAGGGACAAAATACCTTGTACAGGACAGAGAATGTAGAATTTCTCTTTCCTTCCCCAGCCGAGATCCAGAAGGTTCATATTTGAGCAGGGGTGTGTCCATGGCCAGGGAGCAGGGATGGATTTATTTACAGACATGCGTCCATTCAGCTGCCATCTGCTGCAAAACCTGTAGGATTTTCTCTGTTCTATAGGAAAGTGATGCACAGCAGTTTTTAAGTGCTGCTGAGAAGTGCTGCAGGAAAGAAATCACTCACAATGATAAGTTTGGTTGGTCCTGCAGCTTCCAGGAATGTGTAAATAAAGATTACAAGTCTCCAGCAGCAGGGGGAGGAAGAACAGTTGGGACAGAGAGGTTTTCCAAAGACCCCTCTGTCTCTAAAAGTGGTTTCTGAATCTGTATTCACTGAGTGAGGAGCTGGCTTGGCTGCAGGGCTTCAAAGAGGTGACTTCTAACTGCCCCAGCTGGAATTTGGCCTGGGAAATTGGTCTCTACCCTGGCAGAAAGAAGAAAAGAAAAAGAAAAAAAAAGGAAATAACAAAAAGAAGACAAAAGAAAGTCACAGGATCTTGTAATGCAAGTTTGGGAAGTCTTTGATTAAATTATTTTTTAAAGTGGCCTGGGGAACAAAATAACATTACAACAATGTCATGCAAGTTTCTTTCTTTCTTTCTTTTTTTTTTTTTATGGGCAGGGATGTAATTACCAGCATCCTGGCCAGATTCCATCTTCAGGATCTTTATTTTTGCCTTCTAAAATACCTGTGCAGCTGCACATAATGGCCTTTCTCCCCTGAAACTTCTGGAGAAATGGTGGTGCAGCAGGGCTACCCCAGCTCTGGCCACTGTAGGCTGTGCTGCAGCTTCTCTGCAGTGCTCAGAAACACTGACACGCACATTTTGACATCATAGGTATGTCATTACCCAAAATCTGCTGAATCCCATCTATCCTGCACTGCTGTTAACACATTGTGGTTGTTGCACCACACTTCGTGTCACCAGGGTGTGCCAAAACCCAGTTTGCTCTAAGACACCACCTCCTGAGCGGAGTAAAACACAACTTCTTTTCCTCTCCTCTCTCCCCAAAGGAATACACCATCGATGTCTTTTTCCGGCAGTCCTGGAGAGATGAAAGGCTGAAGTTTGATGGTCCCATGAAAATCCTTCCCCTGAACAACCTGCTGGCCAGTAAGATCTGGACTCCTGACACTTTCTTCCACAACGGGAAGAAATCTGTTGCCCACAACATGACAACCCCCAACAAGCTGCTGCGCCTGGTGGACAACGGCACCCTCCTGTACACCATGAGGTGAGCGTGGCTCTCCTTCCAGGGAATCCCAGGTCCTTCTGCACATACAGGCACCTCAGGGTGCCTCCCAGCAGGGTTTATGCAGGCTTCCACTAACTCTTGTTAGTAGACTTGAGTCCCTGCTGCTTTCCATGCTCTCCTTGTTTCCTGCCTCTGGACCATCACTGATCCTCAGCTTGGCACATTTTTACAGGTAGATTTTCTCTCATCATTCACATAGATTTTTTTGCTTTTATGTGCTGAGGTAGATGTGTTGGGATCTATAGTTTGTGAGGTTGATGTGCCACCTGGACTAATTTTCTTCCTGACCTGTGAAGAGATATGAATCAGATATCCAGTGTTGGTATGGGAACATTAGGCTGGGAGAATTTGTTATTCTCCAGCAGCTTGAGAACAAATCTAAATTTGTTCAGCATGTTAGAGCAGAACCATTTCACACATCTAATGAGACCAAGCTTTCTTGTGACAACAATGGGGTTGTTTTTTCCCACTTTGTGGAATAAAAAAAATCTAAATCTATGTGATCAATGCACATCATAAGGGAAAAAGCCCAACAAATAGCTAATTAAAAACTGATTTGGGGAAGCCAGGGTTGCAGGAGTCATAGGTTGTAAATGAAACAATAAGCTGCTGATAAATGCACAAGAAAAGTATTGAGCTGTTTTTGGCAAGGTGTAAATCTTTGTTTTAAAAAATTCTTTTCTCTGTCTCCATCTCCAAGCCAATCCTAACTAATAAGAGGCTTCATTGTGGGTTCTGTGTGCTGCGATGCTGCACTTTCACCTCTGTTTTTTAGGACCAGGCAGAATTTCATCTCTTCATAGTTAAACTGGCTGTGGAGCTACACGGTGTCAGCAAGTTTTACAGCCCATATTGATAAACAATGCCTTGCTTTTGTGCAGCACTTCTCAAATATGAGCTAATTCTGCCAGTGCCCTGGGGGTTCAGGTCTCTACACATCAGTGATCTCACATTAAGGCAGATGGGGTAAATGAAGGGAAAAGCCCAACTTGACTTAAGGGCTCTGTTCTGCTCCCAGCTCTCTGACCTGCAAGTGGACAACTCGCACTCCCTGCACTTTGTATCATTGTCTGACTGTAAAGTATTACAGGAGCTGCTGGCATAAGGCAGCAAAAGAAAAAAAAAGACTCAATTTCAGAGCTTTTAAATCATTTCACTACTTCTTTATTCAGCAAACAGCCATTAGCTTCAGCAAGTTTTGTGTGGCTAAAAAAGTATTGGATTTATTTTTCCATTCAGGGCTGGGCAGGTGCCAGGGTGGCAGCAGCATCATGAGACTCTTGGGAATGAGCTTCTGGAAGAAAAGAGAGTCTTGGGATTTTTTAAAATAAACTCAAAGCATCCTTCAGTTTAGCTGTCTGCTGAAGGACTGGGGAATGAAGGACCTCCTCTTACAGGTGCTCCTGTCTCCCTTAAATACATCCCTAAGGCTTTGTCAGAGGTGAGGAGCCCACTCAGAGGTGCGGGTTGGATATGAGACCTTTTGTCATGTTTTGAATTGCACAGAGCCAGGAGCTCTTGTGCACAGAGATCTTTTCTTTACCCAGTGTGTGAAGCCCAGGGGAGGCTCTGGAGTGGTTAGAGCTGCCACAGTGTGCTGGACAAAGCACGCTTGCAAAGGATTGCAATTAAACACATCCAGGAGGGGATGTCTGTCCTGGAGCATCTCATGATTCCCTTTCTTCCTCTTGGTGCTGCTCAGGACCACCATGGTCTCTTTTGAGTGGGGTGTCAGAAAGGAAGATGCAAGGGCACGCACTGCAGGGCCAGGACCAAGCCTCATGCTCAGCCACCAAAATCTATCTGGCTTTGCCATTCCAAGGCACTCCCACCTCAATTCCCCTGTCAAACGATGATGGTGGTATCACCCTCCCTTGTTAACTGCTCCCAGGGAAGGGCTGGAGGGAGCCACTTGTTTTCTGTCCAAGTGATGCCTTTGCTGTCCTCCCCAGGCCCAGAGATGTGCATGTGTGTCCTCAAAGGAAGGGGCAGGATCTTGAAGCCAAATGCACACAGCTGACGTCCAGCAAAGTGCAAATACCAAAGGGGTGCCCTGCTGACTGAGGAGAGAGTTTGGGTTTCCACCAGATTTCCAGTGGCCTGGCAGCACTGCCCAGGTGATCCCTTGCAGGCTCAGTCTAGATTGATACCTGGCCATGCAGTTTGACTGCTGAAAATATCCTGCTCCTTTCCCTTGTACCAGGCAATATCCTTGAGGGATCAGCTCTGCTGATGTGCAATTAGAGGCATGTCTCTTGCTATTTATCCTGCTGGGAAAACCAACTTCTCTTAGTCAAGTCTTACAGTTATAGATGAACTTGCTCTGGTGGAACAGCAAGTCTGACACATGCATCCAGCAAAATGACACCTGTGTGACAATATTTATAGCTCCTGGAGAGATCCTCTTTATCACTGACCAGAGCTCCCAGGAGCTGCACAGCAGCCGTAGCTGAGCATCCAGAGATTTCTTTCAGTCATGGCACATTCTCCTCGTGGATCAGTGCAATGTCACAGTGCCCTGACCTGCCAGGCCTTGGCACCTGGGCCACAAAACAGCCATTGTGACCACTGCACTGAGCTGCATTTCTCTACTCCCCAGGATTGCTGATCCCTCTGCACCTTCCCTGCTCCTCCAGCTGCCTCAGAGAGCAGAGGGATGCAGTTTCATTCTGTAGCCCTGCCTCTGCAGTCTCTTCTTGTGGAGCTCCTGCACGGTCCAAGTAGTTCACTCAAGCCCAGCTGTGGTCTCTAAACTCTGGTGTCAGACCTGAGTGCAACAACAACCTGGGAATGGTGCTTGGATTTATGTAAGGAAGAGTCAAAAGTAGCCAAGGCAGCCATCTCTGGGTGTGTTCTCTGGCACAGAGTGTGTGGGGCACACAGATAATGCTCTGGCTCTCCCCAGCCTTGAAGCATGGAAAAATAGCAAAAGTCTAACGCTGTGCTGATGGGATTCAGCTTTGTGAATCAAGCCTTTATAAAGCTCTTCTGCTCTTAACAGGGCCTGTCAGAATGGTGTGTTGAGGCTCTGTGGTTATTGTCAGAGTGGTTCC
Source organism: Chloebia gouldiae (assembly GCA_003676055.1). NCBI lineage: Eukaryota > Metazoa > Chordata > Aves > Passeriformes > Passeridae > Chloebia > Chloebia gouldiae. Next base: position 2,779,388 of record QUSF01000041.1, read on the forward strand.
CAGACAACATGTGCTCAAGTTATGCACTTGGAGGATGTTTTCTTTACCTGTCAGGCTGACACATTCACTGCATGCCTAAAGGCTCTGCCTGAAGAGCCAGTGCTGCTGAAGACAACGTGCAGTCCTTGGCAGGAGGGTCTGTGAACACTCAGGTGAGGCAGAGGCACAGCAGGAGGGAAAGCTGGGCCCAGGACATGTGCAGACCTACAGGGGCTGTGGAATATCAGAGCAGGTCGTCTACCTGGTGTGCCTGGGGTTTGGGTTTCTCATGCTGCCTTTGAAATCACAAAGCTTTGTAGTGTCTCTCCCTCAGCAAAGGCTTTTTGGGGTGTCTTTACTGGCTGGGGGATTTTTAGCCCCCAGGCAAGTTGTGATGGCTCCGGGCTCTGCAGCCTCCTCCCCACGATGGGGCTGCAGCCTCTCTGCAGGAGCAGCGGCTGGGACAGCCCAGCCCCAGCTCTCCTGGCTCTATGGGCTGGCAGCTCTTTGTTCCCACACCAGGGCTGACCCCAGAAAACATCACAGATGGATCCAAGCAGAGCAGAGCTTAGCTGGCTGATAAAAACACAAGCGGGCAGCAAGATGAGATTTGTTCCAACTTCTCCCTGCCAGAGCAGATCCAAAGACAAAAATGATCTGTTTTCCAGGCTCGGCTTTGTGCAGACAGAGTTTTTAAGGAAACTGTCCCAGGAGGGAGAAATCTTCAGAGAACACCTTATCTCACTGCATTTCTGCCATCACGGGCTGAAATCTCCAGGGGCTGGGGGAGGATGGAAAGTGAAATCAGTGCTTCCAGATCCAGCACAAGGATCCTAGAAGCAATCTGGCTTTCAAGCTTAAACCCCTCAATTAAACCTAACCTAGATTCTCCCACAGCCTAGACCGTAAACACTGCTCAGCCTGACTGTGGTTATTAATGAACCTCCTGGAGAAGAAATCAGGACAAAACTCCAGCAGTATCCCTGGCATAAACAAAGCCAGCCCTGCCGTGCAGGGTGCTGTCATGTTTTTGTAGCACTCACACACCGAGGGATTATTACATTTGCGTCCCAGAAACTGGGCTGAGATCCTGGCTCATCCTGCAGCTGCACGCAGGTAACGACAGGGGCTCTAATGACACATCAAAGGCTTTGCTAAGCTCCCGGTAACCATGAGAACGCAGCTGAAGAGGTTTGTTATCCTGCCAGCCCTGGCAGAGGTATGTTTAGCCTGATTCACGCTTCTTGCCATTGTCTTGGCACAGTTCAAAGGACTTCCCGTGACTTTAAAAGAGGAAAAAAACACGGGTTCTGTCCTGGATGTTCCACTTTCGGTGCCATTGTGCCAGCAAAGTGAAGAGAAAACACGAGGAGTTTGGGGTTTGGCTTCAAGACAGTTCTGCATGAGTTACTGCAGGTGGGGGCTGATGAGCCAAAGGCTACGACTGCTGGCTGAGGTGATTTCTGGCAGCTTGGCTATTTTTTATGTGCTCTTCAGGCCTTCTAAGGACTTTTCAGGGCTCCTGGATGTGAATAGCCCATCAGAGCGATGAAGCAAAACACAGTGGCTCTCTGGCCATCCGCTCCCTTGCACGGGATAAGGGGCAGAGATGAGAATTTCTGCAATAAACCCTTTCATCCAAGTGCTGCAGAGGCTGTGGTAATTGTCTGGGAAGGGAGAGACATTCCTGGTGGTTTGATATTTTGACTTTTCTTGTGTTACCTGTGAACCTGCTGACCTGAAGCTGCTGAACCAGACTTATCTGGCTGGAATGATGTGACTTTTCATTTTTTATTTAATTTCAGGAAACTTAAAATCTCCTTCAGTTGTAGGTGGAGAAGTGGCAGATTAGGTTGCTTTTCCAGTGGTTTGCTGATGGATTTCTTGTTTTATTGCTTGCTGGCTCAGCTAATAAAACAGGCTTTTGATTTAAAATGTAACTGCTGCATTCCCACACATCGAGGGAGTCATCCAGATCCATATAAAATTGTCTCCTCCCTTGACAGCACTTGCTCTTGTTGGCCATGGCCTGGAGAGGGCGGGAGGGTTTGGCCAAGATCAGTCTCTGCTGCTGTCCTGGTCCCCTCTGAGGCTCTTCCTGCCTGCTTTAAATGACACAAACCCACCAGACCCACAATCTGCAGTCCTTGGGGTCATCCAGCCTTATTCAGAGTAGCTGATGATCACAGCCAACACTTGCAGACAGTACAGTGGAAGGGAAAGACTTTCCTGGGTTTTTTGGGATGGGTTCAGGACACATCAGGAAGAGGTGAGAGATGGTCCTTTGGAAAAGCCAAAGGTGAGAGATGAGGTCCTTTGCAAAAGTCAACTTTGGGAACTCCCAGTTAAGAGCCTTTGGAAATAATAAAGCAATGAGTGATGCAGATTCAAAAACAGGAAGGTAAAAAGGAAAATTCTGGTGTGGGCTGCTGAGGGAGACAGGGGAAATGTCTCAACATTTCCCTGACACATGTGACAGTGACAAAATGAGAAGCAAAAAGTCCATTGCAGTTGGAAAAGACACAGAAAGATTCGAAGTCTAAGATCTGTGAGAATATGTTTGACAAGCTTGCCAGCCAAGAGCTCCCCAAGTGGATTTTGAGCTGGCTGAAGAGAACATCACAAAAGAAGCAGAACAGGAAGAGCAAGGCAGTCAAGTCCACACCAAGCTGCCAGGTTTTTATACCTGCTTCTTGAAATCCATAGTGGAAAAGAGAGGCATCAGAGCAAATGAGCAATTTGTTCATGGTGGCCTTTGAGTGTCCTGGAGAAAATAATTACAACACTGTGCTTGTAGCCTTGTGAAAATCACTGTCAGTCTTCAGTGAGCCTTGACTGAAGTCTAAAGGTCAGGTCTTCTTCTCTTTCATGTAAAACAGGTGCATTCAGTGCAGTGATGAGGAACAGATCACCAAGTCAGAGAGAGGGATTTGTCTCCAGGAGGTTGCTTTGGGCACACCGTGGTTCTTGGCTTGGCTGAGAAAGCCAGGCTGGAGCAGGACGGGCAGCATCCCCTCCATGCCCTCTTTGCCAGCTTAGCCCAGGACACGGGGCCTCCATGGCCATGGGCTCGCACAGGACTGGCACACTCACTGCAGGCCAGGCCCTTGTCTCTGGGCCACTGAACTGCCAGATGCTGCCAGACCTGCAGGACTGAGGCTTAATGCCCTGCTCTGAGTGCTGCAGGGCCTGCAGCGAGTCTGGGCCACCCAAAGGCACGGTAACTCTGCTCCAGCTCCTCTGCTCTCTCTGGTGGGTTGCCAGCTTCCCTGACCCCTCTGGGCGCTGTCTGAAATGCCAGGGCTCCTTCCCTCACCTGGCAGAGCAGAGCTCACAGGCTGATGAGTCTGTTTGTAATTTCTTGTGAACAATGAAGTGCACAAGGTATTATTAATATTAATACTACGATTATTAACAAGATTTTACCTAACTTGTAAAGTTGCCTTGACTAAGGAGCTAAGCCTTACTCATTGAACAAATTGTCTATGTTTCTTTGTTTCTGATTTTAGATGTTAAGTCTTTAAGCTTTTGTATATTTTTGTGAATGGATTCGGAATGATTAGACAAATTTATGTAACATATTTCCTTGAATTCTTTACAACTATGTTTTTGTGCTAGTTGAAAAAAATTTTGCTTGATTTGGAGCGTAGTCTGTCAGACACTGCTGACATCAGTCAGCACATCACTGAGTGTATTGGATGTGGTATTAGTTTGTTTGCTTAGCTAACATCTAATGTTATTTATTTGTTTCAATGTTGCTTCAGAAGCAAATTTAGGTAAAAAGAAGCTTGTTGAAATTTTTTGGGCTTTTTTCTATGGATGGAAATTACTATTGTAATTTTTTAGGTATACATGAGTAGATCTTTTGTTCTTTTTTGTGTTTTTTGAAACTGTTTTAGTATTAGCTGTTATCCCAGTGAGTGTGTTAATGTTACCTCACTCGCTTTCAGGGTATGATTGAATGCTTTGCTGTGCTTTATTTCTACAAATGAATTAATAACATTACTGGTCAACTGCTCAACAACAGGTGATGGGGAGGCTCCAGTGCAGCAGCTGGGCAGGGTTTGCTGCCCTGGGCCCTGTGTGTGGGTGTCCCCTCTCACAGCACCAGCTGCCACCTGCAGCCACTGTCACCGCAGCTGTGCCACCCCTGCCACCTCACAGCCATTCTGCTTTGTTTCCTCCACAGGGGTTTTTACAGCAATTTGTGGGTTTTGTCCTCTGAATTTTATGATGTCAAATTTTTTAAAAAGCCCTCTTTTTTTTTTTAATATAAACATTTAAGGTTTCTCTGCCTAAAAGAAATAACCTTTATTTTCATTTTATTTCCTTTCTTAAAACAAATTTGTTCTTTACTTTCCGCAAACAAACCCCAAAGCCTTTATTTTTTCAGGGTTTATTTTGCATTTTTACTAAGCCTCAGTATTTTCTGTGAAGAATAACTCAGCTGAACATTTTTCTAGCCAAAGGAAAACATCTCAATAGAAGCTTCTCGACCTGAGTTTTGCACAAGCCACCTTCAGTCTGTGCAGTTGCCCTTTGCATCCACATGTTGCTCCTGCCACGGTTTGTTTGCTGTTTTGCTGAGCCATCAGAAGTGAGTCTGTTTTTTTTTTTTTTTTTCCTACAAATGGTTTCTTCAGAGAAGATTGTTTTAGACATCTCCTGAGAAGCTGTCTCTCCTGGCTCCCTCTCCCTGGCTGCACACTTTGCAGTACTCCAGGAAGGAACATGAGCTCCCTTTTTTAGAGCCCTTTATAATGGATATTTTTATGCCTGGCCCCATATTCTGCAGCACACTGCTTTTATGGCTGTGCCTCCCTCACAAAGCTGCTTCCTGACAAGCTATCCTACCGGGATTTGGGGGATTTGGAAAGCACAGGTTGTCCTGCACACCCCCAGACAGCCCCAGGATGTTCCAGTTCTTCACCTGCCTGCAGCATCCTCTGCAGTGCTGCCAGCAAGGCAGGAGCCAGGGGAGGTGGGATGAGGTGTCCCACGTGGACAGGGGGTGTTGTGCCCTGCTGGCTTCATGGATCTGGACTCTGAACCATCTGCCAGCCCTCAGCTCCTTCCAGACCACCAGGCCTGTTCCTGGGAGCCTCTGAATCCCTTCTCCTCTGCCTGCCAGCGTGGTCCATCAGGTGTCCCCTGGCCCCAGGAGCTCAGCTCACTGCCCCTGAGCACACAGGGGTCCTGGGCTCTGGCAGATTTTCCCACTGCTCTGAGTGGGTGAAGATGAACTCAGTAGGGTTGAGTTTACACCGTGGAAAAGGCTGCCAGATGTGCATCCTCCTGTCCTCTGCACAGCTGGGGGCCTTCTGCCCAGAGACCCCGAGGCTGGTGAGCACCTGGTGAGCACTTTGCCAGTTCTGCTGGCTGCAGCAGGCTGTGGCAGAGGGGCCAGCCTGTCCCTGAGCAGCCCCTGTGCTTTGTCCTGCAGGCTGACCATCCACGCCGAGTGCCCCATGCACCTGGAGGACTTCCCAATGGACGTGCACGCCTGCCCCCTGAAATTTGGGAGCTGTAAGTACCCCCAGCAGCCTCTCTGCAAGGAGGGCTGAAGAGCAGTCCTTTGTGTGCCTGGTGTCACACAGGACTTTAGTAAGGGCAATATTCATTTCTTCTGATGATCATGTGACCAAATCTTTTTTTCTGGTGTCTTATACATGCAATTCATCACTGAGCAAGTCTGTGCTCAACTCAGGCTGACAGGGTGGGTTAGACACCCATGGTTTTGCTGTAAATTATTTAGAAAGTAGCCAGGTTGGAATTGGTCTCTTCTCCCAGGTAACAAGTGACAGGATGAGAGGAAATGACCTCAAGTTGTGTCAAGGGATATTTAGGTTGGATATTAGGAAAAATTTCTTCAATCTAAGGGTGGTCAGGCATTGGAACAGCAGCTCGGAGAGGTGATGGAGCCACCATCCCTCAAAGTGTTCAAAAAATACATAATTTGGGCACTTGGGGACATGGGTTTGGCAGTGCTGGGTCAGTGGTCGGAGTTGGTAATCTGAGAGGTCTTTTCTAACATTACTGATTCTATGATTATAAATCTGAGTTGTGCTTTTCCTTCATCACAAGGGGATGCTGGGAAGACAGATTTGGGACAGCAGTGCTGGCTGCTGCTGGGTGTCCCATCCTGCCAGTCTGTGGGGAGCCTGAATACCTGGTTCCTCTGGCTCCATGCTCCACTGGAGCTCACAAACCCTCGCCCCTCTTCAGTCTGTCAGGCAGGCTGCTCTCAAGTGAAAGGCTTGGAAGCTCTGGGAATCTTAGTCCCAGCAGCCAAGGGTCCTGGTTTAGGGAAGATTTGCAGGCTGCTGGTGAGCTGAAAGCTGCTCCCAGACTCCCAGACTTGCAGCTGCTCAGCTGCTTGGGCTCCTCATAGAATTCCCTTATCTATCCCATATGCAAGTTAAATTTCATTTGGTTTTGTTCCTAAAGTGAGTGGGAGCCAAACCCCAACACCCTGGCTCACCACGATGTGAAAATAAACATCCTAGTCTGGCTCTGCCTGGTGTCTTTCTCAGGTCCAATAAACTGAGCACCACTTTTAGTCCATATTTGTGTTAGATCAGAGTTTCCCACGTCCAGCTAAAGAATGAGCTCACACCAGTAACCCCCAGAGAAACCCCAACCTTCCCAAACTGACACTTCCTGTAGCCATTTGGGAGCTAACTGAGGACAAAGTTGAAAAGTTTGATTGGCAGGAGAGGAAATCATATTTATCACGTGCATCTGCTCTTCTGCCTCATGACAAACTGTACCCATGAAAGTGGATTATTCAGAACTACTAAAATAAAGCTATTTCTTAGGCAGCACCTAATTAAATGTAGAACTCATTGCCACAAGACATCACTAAGGCCAGTAAAACAGCAAGCCTTAGAGAAGGATGAATTATTAATGTTAATTGACCTTGTGAGGAGGGATATCAAATCTCATACCTCAGGCCTAAACTCTGGGATTATTACAAGACTTGCAGGAAGGCAGATTACTGCACATCTAATTGCTTATAATGTTTCTTGGTGAGGAAAAGAGATTAATGTGTGTATTTCTGCTGGAACACCCTTTGGGCTTATTTTTTTACTGATTTGACCTCTGAATGATGAGAGTTTTGAGACAAGGAGCTCAGAAAGCTGCCCCTGGTTAATATTAATGTGACTTTTTCTAAAGCACTCACAGAGCATCAGAGCTCACCTCTCCTGTGTTGGAGTGGGATTAAACCAGTGTTTTCACCAAAAAGCCATTGACAGCTGGAAGCTGCTCATTTTCAAGAAGCCTAAAGCGGGTCAGATTTGCAATTAGAAGGACAATGTCAGTGCCAGACCCACGCTGCTCAAAGGAGGCTGTGTTTGCCACACAGACCATTTTCTGCTGATCCCCACAAGTGACTCAGCAGTGGCCTTCTGTCCCTGGGCCACCACAGCAGCCCCCCGAGGGGGCAAGGCAGAGAATTTGCAGGAGAATTAAGGGCATCAGGCATTCCAGAGAGCTTCAGCTGCCCACCTGCATCATCCCTCGGGCCAAGCGCAGTGAAGGGCTGGCTCTGCCTGTCCCCCGCTCCCTGGAAGATAAATGTGCACTGCAGAGAGCTGCTCCTAAGCCATCACAGGACAGTTGTACAGCAGCTCCCTGAGACTAGGGGAGCAGGAGATTTACCAGCTGAATTTACCAGCTCCTCCAAGTGTCCACGAGCTGTCCCTGTTTGGATTGGATTTTGCGTTGCAAACGAGGCACTGAGCTGAACCAAAGGAGCTGCCTGGCATTTAAGGTGTTCCAAGCATCCATGCCATGCCCGTGTGACATCAGATACCCTTCTGTCCCAGACAACCAGACAGACAACTGAATTTTCAGGAATGATGGCAGTGAAACTGTGGGCAAGTTCCTTTTGTAGGCTGGGAGTGGCAGTGGCTGGACTGGCACTGCTGAGCAGGAGGTGCTGCCCATCAGGTGGCAGAGCAGTGGCAGAGCTGTACAAAGCTCTGAAGGAGGATGGAGGGCTCCAGAAGCATGTGGAGGGCTGGAAGGAGGGGTTGGAAAAGCAGAGTGTTGCACATGGGGTGGGAGGTGCCAGCCTGCATCAGAAGAGCTTAGGCAGCACTCTGGCCTTCTGAGAAACCTTGGCTGATCACCAAAACCTCTCCCAAGGCTTTGCACAGCCCCTGCTTAATGTGGAACAGGTTTGCCCAAACCCACAGTGCAGCAATAACAGCAGTTGTTTTAGAAAGATCACAGAAATGTGATTTTCTCAAGACAGTCTTGCACAGAGCAGGAGCTGAGATGTTTCTCCACTAGACCTGACACATTGCTTGACCTGACCCCAGCCAAAGAATTCCTTCAGGTCTTCACCAGGAGAAGGTGGGGGGTAAAAATGAACTGAAGGCTCCGCTTAGTGAATTTTGATCTTCCTTAAAAAGCTGGTGCAAACTTGGTATGGACAGAAATTTTGGGCATTATGGGGAGAAATAGCTCCTAGCAGTCTGGAGAGACTTTTTGGATAACCATAGGACTGGAAAAGCCAAGAGCACTCTTGAGAGGGGGACTGGCAGTGAGGACACAGCAGGGGCTCCGTCACAAACACTGGGAAAATGTTGCAGACAGGTAGAGATATGATTAAAAAAAAAAAAAGGCCTTATAAAATATGGTTTAGGCCCTGCTAGTCTAGCTAAGCTAGCAGTAGTTTGTAAGTTCCCATAAGACAAAACCATGAGAATAAAGGCACTTAACACAACAACCTACTCTAGTAAGAAAAATAAGTTTGTACCTGCATATGCAATAAATGTCCCATGAGAACAGTGAAGAAATATGTAAACAATACAAGAATAGAGAGATTTGATGGAAAGGTAAAATGCCAGTTATTAACCAATGATTGAGTGGCAAGAAAACTACTAGCCAATTAGAGTTGAATATGAGGTCTGTACAGATGATATAAAAATTAGTTATGTGAATAAAGAAAGGGCTTTTCCTGCATGAGGAAACTGAGTCCTGGCTGCTTATTAATGCAACAGGAAAAAGAATTTAGTTGTGAGAGGACACCACCTCCAAATCTGAGTGTCTTAGAGAGGATTGCCTTTGAGTGAGGGTAAAGACTTTTAAGTGTTGAACCTAAAATTTAGCCCCATTTTTTTTTCAGCCTATGCTGCCAGCTGCTGCCAGCAGGACTTTCCCTGTCCCTGGCAGGGCAGGGCTGTGCTGCCATGCTGGCCTGGATGCCATCCTGTGCTGTCCGTGTTGGAGCCAGCCCTTGCAGAGTCAGCACGTCACAGGGACAGCCTGTCTCTCAATGACAGAGCTCTGCCCCTCTGCAGCTCCCTTCCAAAACCCCAGCTCATTTGATTTAACAGTTGTTGATCTGCCTTGGTCTCTGGCCATGCTTGGCTGTGCTCAGCCGTGTGGCTCTGAGAGATGCACAGCAAAGATTCATTTGGCTACAGGCTAATTTTGGTGTATTTTAGGTCAGGCAGAAGCACAGACCTCGTTCTTCTCCCTCCTCTGCAGATGCCTACACAAAGACAGAGGTGATCTACACCTGGACCCTGGGGAAGGATAAATCTGTGGAAGTAGCCAAGGGTGGATCTCGCCTGAACCAGTATGACCTGCTGGGCCATGTGGTTGGGACAGAGATGGTTCGATCAAGCACAGGTATTTGTGGGACCACCACGGGCTGAGCTCCTCCTGGCATCAGATGGGCTTGGAATGCCACAGTTTGGAATAATTATAGAGGCAGCCCAGGACCCCAGCACTTCCTAAGCCAGGAGGATACGGCTGGTGACACCTTCAGCAGCCACCAAGAGGCATAAAGAGGTTGTTTTTTAGTGGTTTCCACTGAAAGAGTCTTACTGCCCACAGTCTTAAGGAGAACTGATCTCAAGCATCTAAAAATGATCTGCTGTGTGGAAAATTTGCCCCACATTGTCCAGCTGCTGTGTGGTGCTGAGGGTTCATTTGTCTTGGATTCCTTTCCAGCCCCTCAGGAAAGCACTGCAGGCAGGGGAGGCGAAGGCAACTAATGTTCAGTGTGATTTTCACTGCATCTGCTTGCACAAATATTATCATAACTAACAGAAGATTATCCCAAACAAATGTTTCCTCTGATTAATGACCAATATTAATCATCTTTCTCTCCCATCTGCTGCTCCTCCTTTCCCCTCTGAATCCAGGTACTGATAGCTTCTGTTGCCTCATGTGTGTCTCTCATAATTCTTCTTTTTTTCCTTTTATTTTTTCCCTCTGTATGCACCAGTAGTTCTCTCATTTGAGGATATTTCCTCTCTGGTGCACTTGATTTTAATAGTGTCTGTCTGTAACAACTCATTTCACCTCCCTTGGGGAAATGTGGGGAGCCCAGGGAACTAAATGTCATAATATCTGGCCCATCTCTCTACTTAAGTTGTAGTAAAATGTACAGATGAATAACCTGGAGTGGTGAGAAAGCTGCTAAAGGCTCCTGTGTGTAATGATTTAGCAGAGCCACACTCACAACATAAAGGCATAGTAATCCAACAAAATACCCAAAGCTTTGGGGGGAGGAATAGGATGTTAAGGGAAAATAGGGACAGTTTCCTCTTCAGTTCACAGGTGGGACCTTTAACAACAGAACTTGCCTGGATTTTTGAGATGGTTACAGTGAGAGAAGGTGGGATATTTTCAGGATTGTCAGAGAAAATAAAATCCTGTGTCCTGCAATCCTATTAAAGCACTGTGAGGGTGTCCCCAGGCTTAAGGGCTCTTACCCACAGCGTGGCTCCCTGGGATGGGAGCAGGGTCAGGAGAGACCCCAGGGGCCCCTTGTGCCTGGGGCAAAACAGTGAAAGGTTTTATGTCCCAGTTGTTGACAGTGGCTTGCCTTTGTCCCACACCCGTTTCATAGTGAAAGAAAGAAGACTCAGAGAAGTGTTCTGAAAGGACAGATGTGATGTGAAAGCCCCCTGGGCTGTGCTGGGGCACACACCTGGCACGTGTGCCCCACATGCAGCCCTCCTTCCCCCCGAGATCCCGCTGCAAAGCGGCAGCTGGCGCAGGGTGGATGTGTGGAGGGCCAGCCGGGCCAGCATCCCTCCCTGGCTGTCTCTGCAGGCGAGTACGTCGTCATGACCACGCACTTCCACCTCAAGAGGAAGATCGGGTACTTTGTGATCCAGACCTACCTGCCCTGCATCATGACTGTCATCCTGTCCCAGGTCTCCTTCTGGCTCAACAGGGAGTCCGTCCCTGCCCGCACGGTTTTTGGTGAGTCTGGGGGCACAGGGCAGAAAGGGAAAGAGGAAGGGAAATCGCTGAGCATCAGAGCAGCTCTGTGCCAGGCCCTGACCAGCATTTCTGAGCTGCTGGCCATTCCCCAGGATAGCTTTCAGCGTCTTCCCAGTGAGCCTGCTCCTCACAAATCACTTCAAAAATACTCCTGGCCATGTCTCTGCTACAAGCCAAGCCATAAATATTAACAGTAATCAAGGTATTGATCATCTCATTATATGCATTTGGCTGTGTCTGCTTATCTGTGCTGGCTTTGGAGCAGAGCAGAGCATAGGTACACAGGGAGGCATTTAAAGCCCTACCTTTGAAATTGCTAATGTGCCCCTGGTCACAGCTCCACATAACACGTTCCTGGGCTGAGGCAGCATAACTGCATGGTGAATATAGTGTTATTATTTCCTTCAGCTGCTTTCAGATCCTCTCACCCAAGCAAAGTGCCAGGCTGGCACTGCACATATATTAATAGCTTTTACAAGCATTTAATAACAGAATTGCTTTGTGATTTCCTGCCAAGACCTTTAGTTCAGGATCTACACAGGCACGCTCCCAGAGCAGGTGTGATGCTGCAGGATTGTATATCCTGGAAGTAACACTGCCCAGCAGATTCCATTTAACAGAAGGGATATTGGACAAAAGTCCCCAAGCAGAGAGGGGATATGTGGTATCATATGTGACTCCCTCCTGTGTTATCCTGAGAATTGCAGTGAAATAAGTTTCCTCAAGCAGCAGCTCAGATCAAGCAGGCAACAGCTGACTGAAAAATTAAAACCTACCTATGTGACAAATGTCTTTGCTCCCAAATTGCCTTGCTTTCCTATTAAGAAAATAATGAGAACTCAAATTGTTTATTCCTTTTTTTTTCTGCCCCTCAGAAAGTATTCTCAACAATATTGAATTGAAACTCTTAAATTACCAGGAGTATGGCTTAAGGGAACTGAAAATTAGTCAATATTTTTATAATGTTTTTAATGCATTTTTAATTGAAAAGCACATTATTGGGGAAAATGGATGGTAATGGTTACTTGCTTTAATGAAAAAAGCTGTAAAAGACATTTTGCAACAGATCATTTGTTTAAGATAAATCAATGTGACATTTATTCTGGCAGCTTGGGCCACTGACAGCAGGACCCAGGATCCCAGGCGTCCATCCATGCAGGTCACAAGACAGTATTTCTAAAACCCTGAGAACTGTGTTGGATGAGTGGCCAGTTTCTGATCCTCCCTGAGGCTCACAACCATCTAGCTGTTCTTTTCAGTGTTATTTTATTATTTTTATTTTGTTGCAAAAGCAACTAGAGGCTTCTCCATGCCATATGCTACATGAGCTGGGTGTAGCATCATGCACTTTACCCTGCCAGCAGGTGAGGAATGCAGTGCATTCCTAGGGCTCTTATGGAGAGCAGGGGTCTAGTCACTGGAGTTTGGAGAAGGTTAATCTCATCCTAGTGAAGATGTTTGCTATTGATTGTATTCAAAACTGAACCAGAGTAATTCCCTGAGCAACCTGAAGTTGGCCCTGATTTGAGCAGGGGTTGGACAAGCTATTGCCCAGAGCAGCTGTGGCTGCCCCATCCCTGGAAATACTCAAGGCCAGGCTGGAGGGAACTTTTAGCAAGCTGGAATAGTGAAAAGTGTCTCTGCTTGTGGCAGGGGGTGGAACCAGATGGTCTCTAAGGTCCTTCCCAGCCCAGGCCATGCTGTGGTTTTATGGCTGTATGAGCCTGACCTCCTGTTCAGCTGTTCTCTGAGCTGCACAAAGGGTGAGCCTCCCTGAACTGCAGCGGGAACGTGGCTCAGGAGGCACTCCTGCTTTCCCAGGAAGGGAGTGGCAGCAGCTTTGAGAGAAGCAGGTACGAGTGCACGATCTCACGGCACCCTGCGTGCTGCTGTGCCCCCACAGGTGTCACCACGGTGCTCACCATGACCACCCTCAGCATCAGCGCCAGAAACTCCTTACCCAAAGTGGCGTACGCGACGGCCATGGACTGGTTCATAGCCGTCTGTTATGCCTTTGTGTTTTCTGCGCTGATCGAGTTCGCCACCGTCAACTACTTCACCAAGCGCAGCTGGGCCTGGGATGGCAAGAAGGTGCTGGAGGCCCAGGAGATGAAGGTCAGCCAAGGCTGGGGGAGGGGGTGGGGAAGAAACGCTGCACGAGGGGGCTGTGCCAGGCACGGCAGTGGGTAACGTGCAGCCCCGCAGCACTCGGGAGGCTGGATGCTACTCACTGCGTGCCCAGCCCAGGTCCTGACTGCAGCGGTTCTGGAGGGGTGGGAGGAACGGGCTGGGGCTGGTCAGTGTGCTCAGCTGCAGGGGAACACCCAGGCATGGCTGCTGGCTCTTCCCTCTGCCCTCTGTACGGCCGTTTGACAGGGCGGCATCCGCGCTTTGGGTTTGCACCGCTGGTGGTCTTGTGTCTCCTTCCTTTTCTTTCCAACCCAAACCTCAACCCAACCCAACTCCCCCAGACCAATGACCCAACCCAACCCAGCCTTCCCACCCCATTCCTTGTTGCTAGCATGCCAAAAAACCCAAACGTGCCCCAGGACGCCCACTGAGCCGTGTCCCCTGGCCAGCTCTGACACTGCCATTGCCCATAGCTGCCAGCAGCTGCTGCTCTGTGAGCTGGGCACAGAGGGTGGGTGGGAAGCCAGCAATCCCAAATGCCAACTGGCAGCAGATTAATGCCTGGCATCACCCACGTTCCCCCACCCCCAGCTCGGGATCAGCCTCTCTGGCAGCTTCATCCTGACAGGCTCTGCTACCCCTGCTCGTGCCCCCCTCCCTCTGAACTGATTTAATCTTGGCTGCGCAGAGAAATCGCTTACTGTAGCATGCTGCTCCTTGTTTATATTTATTGAATCAATTTGAAAATCAGCTTTGTCCTTGGTTCTGGAGCCTTTATATTTTTCTCCTTTGCATTTTAATGTGTTGTTGGAAATTGTTGTGGGGCTGTATGTTAAACACCTGACAGAACTGCAGCAACTTTTGAGAAGACAGCAGCCAGTCATCTCTCTGGTGTGGAGGTCAAAGAAGGTGAACAGAGCCATCACTGGGTGTTGGATGCCTCTCTCTTGTCTTTCTTGGACTCTGTCTATCTGTTTGCTTTTGCAGCTGTGGTCTGAGCAACAGACTCATGGCAGAAAGCATCCAGAGGGGGTCAGGTGATGGCCTTCCACTTCCACCATGAACAGTGATGCTAACCGGGCCTCTAGAGATGAGAGAAGCCTTTTCCAGAGTCATTGGCATGAGTGAAGAGTCAGGACACGTCCTCAAAGCCGTGGTGTCCCTTTCAGGGATGGGCAAATCAGCACAAAGTCAGGATTCACACAGCCTTGGGCAATTTTCTGAACTGGGTGGAAAAAGCAGTAAAGGCTCAAAAGCTGCAGTTTATCTCAGAAGCAGCGTGTTCCTCAATTTATTCACTGACCCAGCACCACAAGACTAACAGTGCTGAAACAATAGGGTAAGAGCACACAGAATGTTCCTGCACATGATAATCAAACAAGAAAACAAAGCAGGACCAGGAATGTTTCAGTGAGGGAGCTCTCCCCGGCTTTGCTGCAATTGGTATCAGCCTGGAGAATCAGGAAGGGCTCCAAATTTGAGGATGCTTTTTCAAGCTATCTCTGATCTTTACTGAAGAAGCGAACTCACTCCCAGTCTCTGCAGCTCAAGAGAGCTCCCTGAAGAGTGATGGGCTTTCAGGAAGCTAAGGAATATGATGTGTCAACATATTTGCTTTTCATCTTTATTCCAATGAGTATTTCCAAGAGTGAATTTGCTGCACAATGGAGGTGCTTCATTGGCTCAGTTTCAGCCTTTAATTAGCTCTTCTTGAAACAATTGACAAGCCAGGTGGTTGAAACCACAAAAGAAAGAAGAAGCAGAAGAATAACTGTTGGCATTTTAAAGTTTTTGTATCAAGAGTAAAACTGCCAGTGGGAAGCCCAGGCTGAGCCTTCTCCCCAGCCGAAAGCAATGTTCTTTGTTGGTGTGAGTGCAAGGGTCCTCACTCCAGAACTGATTGCATGAAAAAAAATCACTGTAGGCAGCAGCAATGCTTCCCATCCCACTTGGACAAAATCGTACCATGGAAAAGCTGCTGGGTGCTGACACAAACCCCCATTTTCTCCCCCTCAGCCAAACCATTGGTTTAGATGGGAAAACCTGGGGTTTTTTTCAGGTAGAATCTAAAATTCTGGGCTGATCTTGGTGAATTGCTGGTCTCTGCATCATAAAATCATGACGATCTGGCTGTAGCCACAGTTGATTCTAGCTGGGAGCTACTCTGTACATTCCCTGCAGTTGTCCAATGAAAAGCAGTCAGATATCACCATAGATGTCACTAAAAATTCCCTTTAGCCTGCACTCTGATAAGATTTTACTAATGTTTCTTGGACCCAAAGATTTTTTCAAGCTTTTCCAGCCTTCCATCAGTAATTGTTAATTGCTAATTGCAAAGTTTATTTTCGTTTTGTATGGTAAAGTGGCTGCAACCAGCCTAGAGGTGCAGATCAAATTGAATTTGGGTCCAAAAAGGAAAACTTGTTAGGAAAGGAAAGGTGATTTTTAAAAATAAAACATCATCAGGAGGAAGGTGTGAGATGGCAGAGAGGTGTGAGATGAGTGAGAGGCCAAAGAGATTGAAAGATGAGTGGCTTCAGTAGCCAGCAAAACTCCCGACCTCCATCATCCTCAAAGTACTTTGTAAAAAGGATCCACTCCAGGACAGCAGGGTTGTGTCTGGACAGAGAGATCCATCCACCATCCCAGCCAGAAGCAAGGCCACCTCAAGGTAATTTCTCGAGTGGCTGTGACAGTGAGGATCCAAAGAGAGAACAAGCAACGGTGACTTTGCTGCTGGGAAACTGCAAGGATGACATTTACCAGTGAGTTTACCACAAAAAGTATTGTCTCTTCCTCAGGATGGAAGATGCTTTGGATTCTTGGAAGACCCTTGAACCCACTTCTGCCTGCAATGCCATGTCTGTGCATAAAACCTGATGTAGCTCTGTATCTGTGCCTGAATGACGTTGCCCTGAAATTCTGGGTGTCAAGAAGCAGCAAAACCAGTACAAGTATCTGCAGTCAGATACATAAAAACAGAACATGCTTTGGATAAAGCAATAATCCTGGATCTCTACTTTTGTCGTAAGACAATAGTTCTTCAGTGCATGGTGAGGTTAGGTCCAGGCTTCTAATGTACTTTTTGCTAAGAAAAACATGCATGAGGTGCCTTTTCTACTGGCTGGGTAAAGCCTGGCTTTTTGTGCAACTCACTCTTCAGCAATTCTCAACTTTGCCCTTTGATGCAGCTGCCTTGGGAATCATTTTTCTTTTTCCTTTCTTTCCACTTGTGGCGTCTTTGTTCCAATACTAGAGGAAGTAGAAGCAACCTTGACAGGCCACCATTTTCAACCAGGTTGAAGTCTTCAGAGCTCAGGATGGTTGAGACCTTTCTGTTATTTGTCTGCCTCACTATGGTCAATATGTTTTTGCTGGGATTTTCCCTGCTGGTCATGCTCTGCAGCCCATGTGTCCTTTGTTCTTTGCACTTGCAATCTCCATGATTTCCATGAGGATCCCAGAGGTCTTTTCCAACCTAATGGATTCTGTGATAACACTGCCAGTGATTTATGTCCTCAGCACCTTCAGTACAGTCCATGAATCATTCTTCAGCAGCACTTCACCCTCTTTTCTCTCATCATTCTGTGGTGTGTTGGGCTGATCATTTAATCCATCCAACCATCCAAACTGTTTGTCTGGTGATCCAGGGAGCATAAGATCATTGGGACCAGTCCCATATAATCTGAATGATCAAGTCTCTGGCAGGGTGCAGGAGGAATTTTGGCTTGGTGTGAGGAAGGTGTGATACCTTTGCTGCAACAGCAACTGCAGCTGCTGGGCTTTGAGTTGTGGGATACAGGTATGTCAGAGACTGGAGCTGCTTGGGGGTCATTAAAGTGACTTTTCTCTAGAATGACAAGTGGCAAATACTTGGATTTCCCAAGTTCTGCAGATACTGGTGACTTTCAGGCTTGCCTGTCAGAGGCATAGTGCTTCCAATGCGAATTTTCTCCTGCCAAGGTGCAGGTACAGAGAACTAAATCTCGAGCAAATCATAGACAGAAGCAGTAGTTCCCATAATTTAGGTGCTCCGTTGTTAGGTCCTCAGCAGAGAGGCTCGAAGACAAGAATACTTAGCAAAAAATACTATTATTTTCCAGTGTGTGTGTTGTTGAACAACTTGTCAGACTGCACTATCGAGGGAACAGATTTATCTCTACACCAGATTCCACAGCTTTTCCCTCAGGAAACCAGCACAAGGACATCTTGTGCAGCAATTCAGTCTCCCTCTGCCTCAATGGGGCCGTAAGTGCAGGAGCTGCTTTGCAAAATTGATGTTTTAAATAGGGAAAGTTTTCAAAGCAAATGTGGGGGTTCCTCCTGTTTATCCACTCTTTCCCTCTGTTTCAGGAGGATGTGGAATTCCTCACAGATGAAGGTGCAGGGTGAAGGCTGGGAGCTACTTTGCAGCTGACAGCAACAAGCACATTTTGCTTTTGTTTGACTGCCAAAATCTTGCCTAAAAAACTTGTTTATAAAGCCCAGTAGATAGGCTGAGACATTTCTCTGACATCTCAGGGGCAGAACACAGGGAGGGCACAGGCATGCCTTGGGATAGGCAGCGTGGGTGTCCTGGGTGCTCCCAGCTCTGACCAGGGTGAGACTCCATGGGCAGCTGGGGAAAGGCCCTGGCTGAAGATTCCCAAGCCTCTGCTCTACCTGAACATGCTGATCTGAGGTCCAGGGAAGCCCATATTAATGCCTGGGGTCTCTGGATCACACTATTGGGAGCAGCAGCTCACTGTCACCACCCACAGCACTCAGATTTGCCTGACTTTACTCCATTCCAGCTGTTTTCATATGGTTCCACTTTCCAAACTCTGGGGCAGGAAAGCTGTCCAGGTTGAAAATGTCATGTCACTGGTATTCATCTTATTCCTCTAATGAATAACATGGCTGATTAATACTAAGATAATCACAGTGCACTGCCAATCACGTTCTGCCAACAACAATCTGTTTTTCATTTCATGACTGATTTTTAATTATTTTATTGCCTCTTGTAGCTGTGTTAATAAGTAATCTTACTTATGCATATTTAAGTGTTTTAATAGGTGAAGGATCTTTAGACCTTTACTTTCATTTTGTCAGTTCTTTAGCAGGAAAGGTTCACCTGCTGTGCAGAGGGAACGCGTTAACAAGGCTCTAAGGACTGCAGAACCAGACTCAGTTAATTGTTAAAGACCATAAAATACTGGGAATATGGTCCAAACAGTGGTTTAGTCTGGTCTGGAGCCTGAAGACATCTAGACCTCCTCCTAAAAAGTTAATTTATGTAATTGCTGATATTATTACAAGGCTGCCTGGCTGTGGTGTTATTGGAGAGGGGTTTAAAGATTGCACAGAAGTCTGCTTTTAGTGCCTCTGAAAATCCTTGTGGAAAATTCATTTCCTAAGGTAACCAGGAATATCCATGGTGACTGTAGACACATTTAAAATGGAAGTGCAACACTGAAAGCCAAAAGCCTGAGACAGTCTCTGCAGAGCAGAGGCTGGGCAGAGCAGAGGCTGGGCAGATCTGGCCCTTCCAGCTCCCAGGGCAGTCTGAGGACAGGGCCAGGTCCTGCTGGCTGCCCTCTCTCCTCCTGAAGTGCTTCCCTCAGGGGAACATGCATGACCCTGCCCAGCAGCCCTGGGAAATGCCTGGATGAGCCTCATCTTGTGTTTCAGTTGCTTTTGAGCAGAAAAAAGTCATCCAAAGGCACACCTTGTTCTGAGTTTGGAGACCAGAGTCCCACCGTGAGGCACTGCTGTGTCTGGTGCTGGCTCTTGGTGTAGCAGGGGGCACCCGTGGGGCACCTGAGTGCAGATTTCATTCAGTGGCCACCTTGTAGCCTTGGGTTGCTTTATGCAACCCAGTGCAGCTGTCTCAGGCCCTGGCAGCAGCAGGAAGATCCCCAGAGTAGGGGCAACACCTGTCATGATCCTCTAGGTCCATCTTCCTGCCCACCCATCCTCATGAACACCTGAGCTGTCTGTGCCCAGCATTCACCCTCATCCTTCAGTGCATTGCATCTGACACACAGGGGCCTCTTGTGTCTTTCTCTCTGCAATTTGTCCTCACTGCAGCACAAATCCTGTCCCCCAGAGCCCTGTGGGAGGGATTCCCTCACCTCCTGTGATTTTCAGCATCCCTTGGGTAGGAAGGCAGGAGGAAAGGCTTCCCTCTGCCCTGTAGTGCTGTGTTGAGCATTCCACAAATCCTGGTTGGTGCAAATGCCTTCCATCTGTTCTGCATATGACCTGGGTGGATCATGAGGTGCTCTAAAGGGTTCCAGAAACAATTTGAACATCATTATATTAAATCATAAAGTGTTCCTGTGAGGAACTCAGGGCACTGAAATATGATGCAAAAATACTGCAAAGCTGTTGCCCATGCTCTTAATATGGTTCTTTGCCACCAAAAAATAACCTCAAGCTGTGATCCTGTGTGCTGTGTCCTCCTCTCACCTGACCTAGGAAGCAGCCAGCCAAGCAGAAAATCCAGTTCTTCCCCAAGGATGGCCGCACGGGGTGTCATTCCTTTTTGCCATTCTTCTTTCACAAGGTGCATTCCTCCCTTCCTGGCCTCCTGCTCCTCACCTTTCTCCACCTTCTCACCCGGACGAGCAGGTAAACTCAGAGCCCAAAACGTTCTCCGTGCCATTCTCTGCCACTTCAGCTCTGTTTGTTTGTTGTTTGTTCTCCCCTCCCACCTCCCTAGAAAAAAGAGCCGGTGGCGCTG
This sequence comes from Chloebia gouldiae, assembly GCA_003676055.1. Classification (NCBI taxonomy): domain Eukaryota; kingdom Metazoa; phylum Chordata; class Aves; order Passeriformes; family Passeridae; genus Chloebia; species Chloebia gouldiae. The sequence continues at coordinate 2,799,474 of QUSF01000041.1, forward strand.
GCCAAGAAAACCAACAACACCTACAACATCGTTGGCACCACCTACGCCCTGAACATCTCCAAGGAGCCCGGCCTGCCCACCATCTCCAAGAGCGCTGCTGCCGCTGCCACTGCCACCAGCGTGCCCCCCAAGATGCCCCGCCTGGAGGAGAAGCTCCCCGAGAGCAAGAAGACCTACAACAGCGTCAGCAAGGTAGACAAGATGTCCCGCATCGTCTTCCCCGTCCTCTTTGCCATTTTCAACTTGGTTTACTGGGCCACCTATGTGAACCGGGAGTCAGCTATCAAGGGAATGATCCCCAAACAATAAACAGGTCACACAAACCTTCCATCAGTGAGCATCATCCCAGCAGGAATTCTCCAGGGCTTTCTTCTTTTCTTGTTTTGTTTATTATTATTATTATTATTATTATTATTATTATTATTATTATTATTATTATTATTATTATTATTATTATTATTATTATTATTTTATGTCACTATTTTATAATGTAAACAGAACTGTGATTTTAATTTAATCCCATATATCCTTTGGTTTAGTTTACTTTTATGATGAAAGCTAAAAAAAATTTAATAAGGGATCATAACAAGTTGTGCCTCTAACATCTTAAATCTGCTGTCACCCATCTGACCAAGTCACCCTGTGCTGCCATCTCTCCTTTGCCACCTCCTGTGGTCCCCATGGTATTCACGCCTCTGCCATTTCATGCTGTCCCTGTGGGCTGCTGCAGTGGGGCCCCTGTGAGGGCCTGCCCTAGCATGGGGGATGCTCTGATACCTGGCTGCAGGGTGTGTCAGTCACTCAGCCAGGCTCCTCTTCGGGGCCTGGCACTTCCTGCTGGCTCACCTGCACCTGGGCTGTGAGTGCAGGTGAGCAGGTCACCTGCGGGGACAGGGGAGCAGCCTGGCATGGGCCAGCTTGTGGGCCAGTGCCTGCTGGGGCAGTCCTACCAGTGCTGTGGTCCCCAGAGCCATTGCTGGGGTGGCAGCATCTTGTAGCTATTGCAGGTCTTCTCTCTGTCTTCACCAAACCCAGCTGGTTTTGTCTCTCCAGACCAGAAAGGTCCTGTTTGACTGGCATCCCGCACTCTTGGGGCAATTCTTGTTAGCAGGAAGTGTGGTTCCTACCAGAGAAATCATTTTCCTCAGCATCAGTCAGGAAGTCCAGGCAGGAGCTTTAGGAAGCCTTGGAGGAGATGGCAGCTGTGAGGCTGCACGCACCCAGCACCAGGACTAGAAACCACAGAGCTGCTGTCCAGGTGGATGGCCTATCACTTTCTCTTATGGCCCCATCCACTCATCCTTCTTAGCAGATCCCTCTGTCCCAGCCCCTTCTTCCAGCTTCCCCTTCATCCTCCTCTGGCTGCTCAGCAGCGCTCCTTGGTGTCTCAGTGCTCTCAGGTGGATTTAGGCAGGGAAGGTCCCTCCTCTTGGGTCAGCCACGCTGATGGGGAGGAGCCCAGCTCGTGGGAAATCCCTGCTCCAGTGCAGGATGTTCCCTGTGGGACCTGCCACGGGGATGAGCCAGGGGACAGGTGGTCCCCAGGACTCTCCCTGCCCCTGGTGACCTGGTGCATCCTCAGGACCACGGGAAAACAGCACAGGGGGCTCTTTGGAAGAGCAGGGTGACACTGCTGTCCCACAGAGCCACGTCAGCCAGTGCCATCCCACAAAGCAACTGCGGTAAAGCCCAGTCTTAACACTGCACACTCTGCCAAGGAAAGCCCTCCAGTGCCTTGGAGAGAGGCTTTATCTCCCTTCCTGGCCAGCACAGTGAGCCCAAACCAGTGTTTGTCCCCTTCCCCCAGCAGCAGCACAAAGTGGTGACATCCAAGCCATCTGTCCCTGGATCCGTGGGCACACTGTCCTCCTACAAGGAGGGACATCCTGTGCCTGATGATTCCTTGGGGTAGCACAGTCCTGCTGCCACAGAGGGGTTCACCTCTCTTTCTTAGGCCTCCCTCTGACCCCCAGAGCTGACCCCAGCACGTTTTGGGCTCATGCAGCCAAGCCAAGGCCCCAGGACCCCCAGGGTGATGCCTTCAGCGTTGCTTTGAGCCCCTGTGCCAGCCTTAGCTTCCCCCTGCCCGTGCAGGAACAGGGCTGAGCACAAGGCACAGGATTTGCCCCACCTGGAATATCCATGGGGGCATCAGGATGGAGCGAGGAAGGCCAGGGCACTTTGTCCTGCAGCATGGGTGGCACTGGTGCATGTCCTGCCTGTCCCTTACCAACCTGCCTGGCTCAAGAGCAGTGCAGTCACTCCCCCTGCCCACAGCTGAGATTTGGAGAGGAATTTGGAGATGTTCAGCCCAGTCCCAGGGTGTTGAGCCCATAGGCACATCCACATGGCTGGCAGCATCAGGAAGGAGGAACCAGAACCATCCCACACACACACACACACACACACACACACACGGCTGCTGAGGAACCAGCTCTGTTCACACCCTCTCTCACAGCATCTGCACCCCAAACCATGTCATTTCCACAGTGCCTTTCATCCCCAGGGGCTCCCTGGTGGGTGGGAAGACCCCCAGGAGCTCTCCCACTCTGCCTGCAGCACCAGGGTGGAAGAGAAGAGGGGAGGGAGCACCATCCCCAGCCCTTCTGGTGGCCAGGGAGGACATCTGGCTTCTCTGGCACCTGGTTCTGCCTGCTGGGCCTCCTGCTGCTGCTGCAGCCACCCCACTATGACACCCCAGCTGCCCCATCACTGCCTGGACGTGTCCCCAAGGCCCTGGGCCCCAAGGCACGCCCCACACTCCTCCAGCAGTGAGTTCCCTTCCTGCCACCCTTCTGCTCCCTGGCAAGGGCTACAGCTGTCTGCTTTGGAAACATTTTCTTAAATAAGCTAGATGAAGAGTATCTCATAAAACATTCATGTCACTATAATACTCAGGCCTAAGTGAATGGAATAGAAACCCTACAACAGGCAAAGACAACCCAATAAAATGGTCACAAAGAGTATGTTGTGTTTACTGATGGAATTACAGCAAGTTTAAATGCTGCATCCAATGACTTAGCTGACTTAGCTGGCCCTGCTGCAGAGGTGGTTTCCTCTGCTAGCCTGGGAATTCTCCAAAATCCTTTTTTCCCCAAGAGCCATGTCACTGTCTGTCAGTGCCTGCTTTGTAGAGCTCTCCATAAATTGTCACAGAATCATAGAATTAATTAGGTTGGAAAAGACCTTTGGGATCATCTAGTCCAAGCAATGACCTAACACCTCCTCATCAACTAAACCATGGCACTGAGTGCCATGTCCAGGATTTTTTTAAATGTCCAGGAACTGTACCTCCACCACCTCCCTGGGCAGATGATTCCAGGACCAAATCACTCTTTCAGTGAAGAATTTTTTTCCAACATCCAACCTAAACTTCCACTGGTGCAGCTTAAGGCTGTGTCCCCTGGTTCTGTCAGTGATGCCTGGGGGAAGAGCCCAACCCCAGCTGAGCACAGGCACCTTTCAGGAGCTGTAGAGAGTGACGAGGTCACCCCTGACTCTTCTTTTCTCCAGGCTGAGCACCGCCAGCTGCCTCAGTGGTTCCTCACAGGGTTTGTGTTCCCAGCCCCTCTCCAGCCTTGGTGCTTCCTCTGGACACATTCAGGAATCCCAAACTGAGGGGCCAGAGCTGGTCACAGTGAGGTGTCAGGTTTTACCATCAGCTCCGCAGCAGCCCAAGCACCCTGGGGCTGCCTTTGCTGCCTGCCCAGGCCAGGGGGCTCAGTGCTGTGGGTGATACCCAGGAGAGGGCTGGGTCTCCCTGAAGGGCTGGACACAGTAGTGGGGCAGCTCCTGAGCTCCCTCCCTGCCATGATCCAATCCTGCTGAGCTGTTGGGGTGAATTCCTGCCTGTCCCTCCCCACAGTCCTCCCCTCTGTCCCTGATCTGGCTTACCCGTGACACCCATCTGCTGGCTCTTCCAAAAACGGTGCCTGATAAAGGCTGCCTTCCTGTGCTGTGTGAGCACGCCTCCAAAGCCAAGTCTATTCCCAACCAAAGCTTGGCATGGGCTCTGAGTCTCTCTGCCAGCTGGAAGCAGAAATACCGGCATCCTTTGGTTAAAGACAACAAACCAAACAGGATTTCTAGTTTGGCTTCCAAGCAGGAAAGCATTTCGGGAAGATAGTTATAAATAAGTGGTTTAACATCTCCTGCCAGCAGACATCACAGAGAAGATAATGTTCTTTTTTATAAAACTGTCAGTGACTCAAATTAGGACTTTTCCCTCCCAGTTAACATGAGGCTGTTGATAGGGGCTTCTTCTAAGTGCTTGCCAGGCCAGAGCTGATCCAGCATCAATTACTGGAGTTTTAGGCTTCCTGTGATAGCATATAAAGGTTCCATTTTTATAGCTGATCTGTATAGAAATTCATCTGTATATGACCACTGATAATCTAACCCACAGTTGTGCAGAGAGTGAGCACTGTGAACTTCAAGACTTCAGCATTTCTTTTCTTCTGGCAAGGCCCAAACTTCCCTTACTTGAAGAGACTCTCCCAGGCAGGAATTAGAAGTCTTGTAGGGTGCTAAAAATAAGCTGTTGGTCTGCACTCATTTTGCAGCTCACACCACGTGGAAAACACATGGTGCAGTCCCAGCCTGCAGTTTCATTCCTGCTGGAAATATCAGAGGGACATTTTGGCACTGGCAGCTCGACCCTTCCCTCCTCTGAAACTGCATATGGGCAGCAGAGAGCTCAGCCTGGGGAGGCAGGGACAGCTCCTCTGGGGTCCCTCAGCAGCAGGGACAGCAGCATGTGGTCACTGAGAGCTGCACTTTGGTGTCAGCGTGGAGAACATCCCTGTGGGATGACAGGAGAGGGCTGGGCAGAGCTGCTCCCTCAGTGCCACCAGGGTCTGGTGAAGTTACCCTGACAGAACGTCTTGAAAGCTTCTCAAGCATCACCCAGCAGGGCGGTGACATTCAAGACAGAGCTTCCCTGCTCTCCTCTGTGCACCCAGCCCAGCCTGAGCACAGCTGGCTGCACCACAGCCAGCACAGTGCCCCTGTCCTGATCCCTGCCAGCTCAGCGCCACTGGCAGGGTCCTGCTTTCTTTGCTGCAGGACATCCCTGTGTGAGCAGACCCCAGGCTTGCTGTTCCCAGGCACAAGATTGCCACAGTCTGTCCCTGCTGGCCCATCCTAGGGACACCAGGTGCATCCATTTTTCATCCTTGATTTCTTCTGTCCGTGTTTGGATTCCTTTCAGCAGTCCCTGGGGAGGATCACATCACATCCCAGGAAAGACTTTCTCCTGCTGCAGGTCACCTCTCCCAGGAAGAGCCTCTGCTCTGCTGAGAACCTCTCTGAGACAAACCTGAGGCTGCTGCCTCTGCCAGGGGATCCTGCAGAGTCCTGCAGCACAGAGGGTGCCATCCCAGCAGGTTTTCCTTGGGAAGGGTTTGGCAGGGATGTGTTAGTGCCCCCCTTCCACGTTCTGGGTCCTGGGAGTGGTGGAGAGCTGGGATGGGGCTGTCCCAGCACATAGTGTCAGGCCACCCCCACTCCAGGCCCTCTTCCCCAAATTTTATCCCTCCCTGGGGTCACACTTCAGCCCAGCCGATCAGACACCTGTGTGGATTCTGCAGAGTGCAGAGAAACATTTCCACAATTCCTGTTGAGCCTGGGGAGGGCTCAACCAGGGCAAAGGACACATTGATGGAAACATAAACGCTCTATTAATATTAAAGTAGGAAGAAAAAAACGCCCAAGCAATTCACTAATCCTCCCCATATCAAGCTAAACTACTTCTGAAGGTAGTCTTGGCAAGAGGCCACAGCACAGATGAGACTGATGCCTTCCAGGTATAAATATTTACTGTTTGACCTTGTTATTGTTCCATCAGACAAAGGTTTTTACATATATATATATATATATATATATATATATATATATATATATATACACATACATGCATGTGTATGTATATTTATGCTCACAAACTCTTTACATCTAAATGTCAAACCTCTTTGTCTTTGAAAGATAGAATGGCCACTTTTAATTATTTTACTTCCATCTCATTCTCTTTGCTGAATCTTCTGGAGTGAGGTGAACCCTCTCCACTGGGCTTTGGGAGGCAGAGGCAATAAAGGGGGCAAGGGAGAAGAGCTTCCTCCCACTCCAGGGGCTCAGTGCAGGCTTGTTGCATGGAGCAAGGTTCCTGCTGAAAGTGCTGCCCAGTATCTTTCAGGAAAACTTGTTCCCCAGTGTCCCAGGTGCTCCAACACAGCCCCTGTCCTGCCCTGCACACGGGGACGTTCCTGAGATGGCCTTTTTAAACAGCTGAGTGCTACAAAGCAACTGTTCCTCACCCCATTGCACAACCAGGGAATGTGCAGGGTGAGGTCTGCACCCTCAGTCTGCTTCAGGAGGGAGCACAAAACCTGGTGGGATCCACTGCAGCTGTCCCTGGCCAGAGGAACACCTTGGCCTCTCCTGCCTAGCTCAGGGCAGTGCTGGCACCTGGCCTCTGCTCGCTGCTGGTCCAGGTGGGATGCAGGGATTCCTGAGTGTGTGAGCATTGTGGGAGGTTCAGCGGGAGCTGCTGCTGCTCTCCTGATCTCAGCACGAGCAGGACCACGCACAGATGTTGGGTGGTCCATGAGCAGTGGTGAGCAGCCCCTCACAGAGGCACCCAGCACCAGCTCCCTCAGCATCACCCCTGCCTCTCCCCTGACTCAGGAGAAGCATTCAGTGAACCTGCAGTTGCACTTGTAGCTCCTCTGTTCCCTCCTCTGCTGCTGGAGAGGGCCTGTGGCAGTCAGCTGTGAGGACCTTGAGGGGTCCCAGCCAGGAGAATGAAAGATGTCACCAATTCTTGTCCTGCCTCCCACCACAGGAATCTGTGCTGCTTTACAGCCTTGGTCTGGGTTGGTCCCAGCACTGAGCCTGTCATCCTTCACCACGAGTGGCTGATGCTGGTTTTTGCTTGTGAAGCTCTAGGATAAAACAGGTTCTGGCTGTCCTGTCCTGTCCTGTTCTGTCCTCTTCTGTTCCTCCCTGTCCCGTTCCCCACCGGGGCAGATCTCTCCTGTACAAAACTTTCACAGTCCCATCTGCCGAGAGAGGGAAGCCTGGTTTCATGTTTGCTGCACAAGCCAGGGTGCTCCCACAGTCTTTGAAGGCTCTTGGCTCTTCAGTGCTGCTCGAAGGCCCTGTCAGCTTGATAAGACCCTTGGCTCGTGTTGCACTGTGAGCTGTGCTCTGTCTCCCCTGAAAAGTCTGTCGGTGCCTCCCATCTTTCTGCAAGGCACCCAGCAAATGTAACAGCAGTCACACATCAAATGATTTGATTTTTGCAACGACAGAAAGCAGGGGCAGAGCTGGGAAACCTGAGTCTCTGCCACACTGCCTTTGCCAGGCTGCATTTGGAGTGGAAGGCTTCCTCCCTGCTGTCACGAGGGAGTTTCTCAGCCCCCCCAGTCCAGTCAGGTGGCCCCGAGCATCCCTTCATCAACCAGATTGTCACTGTCAACTGACTTGGGGAGAGGATAGCTGCAGGCAAACGTCCTACCTGAAGGTGAGGGCACCAGCTGCTCCTTTAGGTACAGAGTGGCACTGGCACCATGCCAGGGCAGCCCATCCTGAAAAAGAGCACACCCAGCAAATCAGAGAAATTGCCATTGCCACTGCCTCGGGTCCAGTTTGTGTCCCAGCACGTCCTCAGCTTTGTTTTCCATCTTGTGAGACTTTCTTTACTCCACTATGAGAAAGGATCTAGCTGGCAGCAGTTTAATGCATGACAATCCTGTTATTACAGCTGTAAATAAATAACATCTAGGGGGGGAAAAGAAAGCATTTTAAAATTTTTTTGTTGACTTTATTTTCACTACTGAATAGCTGATAGCCACTTTCTTAAGGGATTTCTCATGGAAACTGTGACCTTTATTCTCTCTATTTCTCTCTTTCTCTCTCTGTCTTTCTTTCTGAGATTTTTTTTCTGTGTTTCAAATGCTTTTTGGTGCAATGTTCGATGCCTGTTTGTATTTTTGAATTGTATTTTTCAACCTTTGCTGGAAAAAAGAAAAAAAAGGCCCGTTCTAATTGGCAGGATTTTTAGTCCTGCCATTTTTTTCAGCTTTTAGCTTTTTCAGTAAGTTAAAGCAACAGAAAAATGCCTCAAAAAATTACAGTGAAGTTCTGAGGAGAGATTAGAAAACGTCAGAAGCAAGAAGTACATGAGTAAGATCAGCAAGCTGAGTGGAGGAGGACTCTTGTGACACCTGCTAACCTCCTGATGTCGTACACAAGGTGGGACTAGACCTCTTCACTGAATCAAATCACTCTGCTGTTCCACTCTACCCACTCTCTCGAACTCCAATCAAAACAAATAAAAATTCATATTTTAAAAAAACCTCTGGTTTTTGTCATTGGTTATTTTCCCTAGGTCTGTTTCTCACAGCCAAATCCTCTGGGCTTTGGACCACCTGCCCATTTGAAGAGTTTGTCCTGCTGACAAGCAAACAAGCCACCCACTAATAAAAATATTCTGGGGAAAAGTAAAAGCTTGAGAATATTTCCTGGTTCCCATTGTGTCACATTTAAAACCCTTTCCCTTCCAACAACAGGGGAGTGGAGAGCACCATGTTTGTTAAGTCAGATTGGCTGGGGACCAACTGGAAGGAAAGGTGGTGATGTGAGTGGTTGGAGAGGAGTCTGAGGTGCTTTGCCCTCCCAGTGGGTGACCCACGCTCAGACACTGCTGTTCAGGGAGCTTTTGGGCATTTCTCTGTGTACAACATGAATCAAACTTTCTGCTTCTCTAGGGACAAGAAGAAGAGACTTGGCCAGGACCTGAACTGCCAAAGGGCGGAGTTAAATGGGATATTGGGAGGAATTCTTTCCTGTGTGAGTGGTGAGGCCCTGGCACAGGGTGCCCAGAGCAGCTGTGGCTGTCCCTGGATCCCAAGGCCAGGTTGGACAGGCCTTGGAGCAGCCTGGGACAGTGGCAGGTGTCCCTGCCATGGTAGGGGTGGCACTGGGCAGGCTTTCAGGTCCCTTTCAACCCAAACTGACCATGGTTCAGACACCTTTCCTGCAGGAGTTTTGATTGTGGCTCCCCTGTGGACATTAGATTTACACATGCTGTATTTGTTAGCACATGCCACGTTCCCCAGCCAGTGTGACAGGTTCTGTGTGTGGTCTGCTGAAAGAGAAGTTCAGGGTGTGGGGCTTCATTTGGACACTACACTGCATCTCTTTGGAGCCATGAGATGTTATACTTAGCAACTAATGGAATGAAGGATTTTTCTCCCCATGCAGAAAGATCTGAAATTAAGTAAATCTCTCCAAATGCAAAAGCAGAGAGCGAATCACCTGCAAGAAATGCTGAAGTTCATCCTACTGCATTTAGCTTGAAACTTCCAGTGTTTCCATGGACCCTTTTCTGCATTTTTAGTCTAAATGTTGCCGATTTACCCAAATCCAACATATACAATGAGGACTTCCCCCTCCCCCCAGCTACCACTGGGAAGTAGCAGGAGAAGAAAATAACTCCAGTGACAGCATCAGTTGTTTTCCAGGCCTGGAGAGGGAATGGAACGCCCTCCGCCTTCCCCGGATTCCCTGAGCACCATCTGTATGCTGCACCAGGGACTTGCTGGTGGGACAGTATCTCCAAACATATTGCAACCTTGGACAAAAACAACAAAAAAAAAGTTATGCATTTGAATTTGCTGCATTCAGCTGAATCCTCCCTCTTCCTCCGAGACTCGGATGGCAGAGGAGGCTTGGGAGAGCTGGGGCTCACAGCTGCTGTGGCAGATGGAGTGTTATCATGGGTCTGAGCAGCACAGGCTGCATACTTATGTCTTCCTGAGGAAGGAGCAGGGCTTGTGGCCTTGGCAAGAGCAGCCCACCACTCTCTGAAACCATAAAAACTCGAACCTGAAGTTTTCCCCCCGTTTCCCCACCACTCCACCAGCCCCTCTGCCTGAGTCCTTCCCTAATCAAGACAGCACAGGGCTGGTCCCAGCCTGAAAAGATCTTCCTGACTCAGAAGACAAAAATAAACAGCGATGTGAAATGCTTCCTTGCATTATCACTTCTCTATTTGAACCTAGAACAAGGACCCTGAAGAGGAACAGAGTGTAATTGCAGTGTCCACAGAAAATAGTAATGAAAACAGACAGAGCCGGGGAATTGGCAGAGAAGAGGCAGAGCTGAACAAGTATTTATTACCCCAGCACTTAGTGCTCAGGCTGACAGGTGTCTCAGGAATGCAATAGCTGGGTTTTATTATTAGGTGCTCATAACACAGAAGTGCTCGGGCTAAGGGGAGGGCAGAGCTGCTCACGTGTGGCTCCTGAGGTGCCAGGAGCTGGGGAGCAGATAATTCCTCCCCCAAGCAGGCCAGTGGGGATGGCTCAGCCCCACGGTGAAGGAAAGGATCCCCTCTGAGGCACAGTGGTTCCCTTCTGCCTTCAAAGCATTGCTGTTTCAGAAAATTCTTCTTCAAACCAGCTCCTCGTGAGATGGGGCGAGGTCCCCAAAGCCAGCCCTCACACATTCATGATGCCTTAGGATTTTGGCTTTTATATTTTCATATATTTGTAACCCTGCAGTTCTTTGGTGTAGAACTCCAAACTCCATATGCAGTGTGAGCTGCTGCTGTCCCATTTTGGGCAGACACAGCAATTCCTCTCCAGGCCTGGCAATCAAGGACACCTCACTGCCTCAGGCCCCAGAGATGGAAACAAAAGTGAGTTGGGGGAGCAAACTGGGGATAAATTACTTCATTACGTGAAGGTGTAATTGGAACATTAAACCCCCATTTGCAAATGGACCAAACTTATAAAAGTATAAGTTTGAAAAGCATGAAAACCCATGAGTCCATTTTGGGTGTAGCCTTTGGGGGAGTCTTCATCTGCCTGAAATGTACCTGAAGGCCCTCCAATAAATATAACTGCTTTTTATTGCAGTTAACTAATTTTGTCTGGCCTCTGTTTTTAGGTGGCCCCATAAAGGCATCATTCGAGGTGGTATGATCAAAAATCCCAGCACCAAGGCAGGGTTCCTCCTGCAGAAGGAGCTCTCTTCTCTGCTTCTTTCCCCCTCTAACACAGGTGGGTCCAACACTGCACGACTCCCATCTGCAGGGCTCTTCCCAGAGCTATTGATGCTGAACAACTTTTGCCTTTTTTTTTGTTTTGTACATTCTCTCTATTCCTTATACATATATTTGTAGCCTGTTATTTGTAGCTGGTTTTCCCCACCTTTATGCTACCCTGACAGGCAAAAAGACAAAACACATTCCAAGGCTGCAAAACAGCTCTTTGAGATATATTTTTGTAAATAAAGTTTAGTTTTCATCTGAGAGGGGAGGATTTTGACAGGGGAAAATCACCTCACCTCTTATATCTCTAATTGGTGATTTTTATCAAATGTGTTAATTTGCTAAAGTTACAAAACTGCAACTATTGCTAATTTCCTAAACTTATAAAACTGTATTCGCCCCATGAGAATATGTGGATATTGTGGATATTTTCCATATCTGCCCTTGGAAGCTCCAATAAAGACCAGCATTTATATTACCTCCTGTATTAATAAAACCTTGAAAGCACGTTGTTTTATTTCGAGGTACTTTCAGGCATCACTGTGGCTGTGCTGGCTGCCCTGTGAGCAAACACCTCTTTATTCCTCAGTTCCTCTTGACCCAATGCATCCATCAGCAGCCAGGAAAAGAGCAGGAAAGCACAGCTGGAGACTTTGTGGTCGGCCCTGTGCACAGGGAAGGATTGTGTATTCCCGGGATCCATTCTGTCCCCAGCAGCTGCAGAGGCTGCTCAGGGCATCCTCACCTGGCTGGAGGTGGGAACAGCCCGTGGCTTTCCTGTGCCCCACCACGGCCCCTTTCCACCCTGGGCTGGATGAGGTGAGAGCAGCAGCCAGAGCAGCCACGGCTGTGCTCAGCTCCTGTGGGAAATGGATTCTATAGGGAATTCTCAAAACGTGACAGAAGGCTCACACAGTGTGCATCCATATGCAAACCCTGAGATAAGAAATGCTGACTTAGAAATGCCATGGATTAGGACAGACGTTGGGAGACAAATGGAGCTAGAAACAAGTTTCAAAGGATGGCCTTGCAAATAAGACTGGATACTTTGGAGAAATAGAACTATGGAAGATGTATTGTATTAGGAAGATGTATTGTATTAGGAAGATGTATTGTACTGGGACCCACGAGGAGTAATTTTAGATGATTGGCTTTAAGGCATTTACAGCACGGTGTGGCAAAAGCTGATAAGCCAAGAAACACTTAGAGTATATTATAATTAGTAAATAGTAACTTCTGATTGTGATGGTGTGAATTATAAACACCTGTATTGTCTCACTCTTCACATGAGACTGAAAATAGAATAAAAGTTTTTAAAACTCCTCTCAGCTGCCCCACGTCTGGGTCAGAAAGGGGCTTAATCCAACAGCTTCCTCAGCAGAGCCTCTGTGTCTTTCACGGGCAGGGAGATGTGCCCTCGTCCCCCCCGGCCACAGCGGGGTGTGCAGGGGTGGGTGTCGCCACGGCAAAACCCTTCACCCCACAGCCACAGGGAGTGCCCCCATGGGCAGGGCTTCAGGGGAAGCAGGAGCTGCTCCAGTCCTGCTCTGACCCCAGGGAAATGGAGTGGGAAGTCCCTAAGGTCCCCTCCTTGGACAGCATTTCCAGCAAAGCTGGTGTTTACCCTGTGTGCTGCCGTGGGCCCTGCTGCAGGGGAAGAGTCCAGGTGGGGTTCAGGCCTCCCCTGCCCCTCACCCCAGGGCTACAGAAGGGTCCTGCAGTGGGGAATTGGCTGGCACAGCCACAGGACCCTCAGGTAGGACAGGGGACTCAGCCACCTTGGGAACAGCAGGGACCGTGAGCCAACAGGGCTGTGCCACCCCCATCGCCGCCACATCTGGCAGGCAGAGAGAAAATCTCTCTGTAAAACAGCCCCTGGGAGATTTTCTTCCAGAGGGGAGAGGTGCAGGAGCTGACTGAGCATTAGGTGCTTTACGAAAGTGCTTTGGGATGCCCCATAAATAGCAGTGCAGTGGAGGCAGTGGCAGCAGTGGTTTGAGAGAAGCAGGACTGCAGCAGGGATAGTCCAAGGACGTCAGGGAGGACAGGCTGGTAGGAAAAAGCAGTATTTTGTTTATTACACAGATAGCACAGCTGGGGAAAAGAAGCCAGGCTTTCCGGTCTATAAACTCTCCTTGGGATGTGGTGCTGCAAACTCCAGGCTTAGAGCTGAGAAATGGTCTAGGGAAAGTCTGTCCATGAGGCAATCAGAAGGCAAAGTCTCCCAGCTCCCAGCAGAGTGGCAACTTGCTTGAAAGGAGACAGGTGCTTCTTGGGATTTTGTGAAGAATAGGAGACAAAATAGTATTGTCTGAGCTTATCCAGAAGAAGAAGAAGAACAACAACAACAACCAAAAAACAGGCAGTGGTCTGGATTTCAAAAAAGATACATAAATCAGTAGAATATAGAAAATCCTCTGCAGTCAACACACAATTTTCTCAGCATATGCAGGCTGTACACTTGCCTAAGAAGCAGTCAGTCTATGGTCTGACCCCAGCCCGGCCATGCATCAGCCCAGAGCTGTGCTGGAAATGATCATAACTCACCAGCCCATCTCCAAAGGAGCATCCAAAGGAAGCTGCTTAGGCTCCTCTTATGATTTCTCTTTGCTACAGTGAATTTTTCAGTATCTATGGCTGACTGTAATCCCCAGTTTGCCTGTAAAACTAGCCTTTGCCTTCTTACTGCTTTATTACACCCAGCATAAATCAGGAGGGGTGGTGAGACAGGATTGATAAGGAGGATTTATTATGCTTGAATAACCATCTATAACCACTCATTGTTGAGCGACTCCCCCTCCCTCCTCTGGAGAGCAGCTGCTGCCAGAATACAGTCCTTGTCAAGTGTGAACACTCAATCAGCTGGGACTGGGGAGCCTCACTCACATCCTCGTTGTGGGGAGAGGGTTGGGTTCACCTCACTGTGGCTATCAGAGAATCACAGAATGCTCTGGGTTGGAAGGGATCTTAAGGATCATCTCACTCCAACCCCCCCACTATGGGCAGGAACTCCTTCCACTGGAGCAGGGTGCTCAGAGCTCCATCCAGCCTGGCCTTGGACACTTCCAGGGATGGCAGTGATACAAAGGGAAGCATCTCTAAGCAACTTTCCCTGTCCCAGAGATGTAAAGGTTGATTTAGAAGTGAAAAAATCCTGAGGTGGGGGCCTGTCACAACAGATGTACCAGGTAAGGAGCAGAGATATGCAGAGTTCCCTTCTTGGGTAATGTCCTGGACTGAGAAGCAAGATTTATTCCATTTGCCATCTGTATGGCAGTTGTCTTCTGTTAAGTGGGCAGTTTTCCTTATCTCTTCCACAACCAATCCTCCCTCCGGGGAGACATCTGCTGATAATGGGCCACTGAATGTCACTGCATGACCAATAACAACTAAAACATCCCACTGTGAGATGCTCCGCCCAGAGGGAGGAGCCAAGAATTCCTACCTGGATATAATCTCAAGTTTCTAAAACACCAGCACAGCTTTTTCTGCACTGGATTTCCCAGAGGAACAGCTGCCTCTTCCACTGCCTCTTCCACTGCCTCTTCAGAAGATGACTACACCTTTCCTACAGGACCACTGCTCCAACAGAACCACACCTGACACTGCAGGAGGACTGCAGCCACAATTCCCAATTGGACTGCGGCCAGCACCCTGACTAACAGGGTGTCAGGTTGTATTCTGACTCTGTCAGTGTTGTTCTGGTCCACTGCATTGTTTATTTTATCTTTTTATTTTCTTCCCTAATAAAGAACTGCTATTCCTGCTCCCATATTTTTGCCTGAGAATCCTCCTTAATTTCAAATTTGTAATTCGGAGAGAGGTTTTTCCATTTCAGGGGAGGCTTCTGCCTTCCTTAGCAGACACCTGCCTTTCCAAACCAAGACAGGTAAGGATGCTCCAGGGCACATCCTGCTGGCCATAGGGAGGTCAGGGTGGCCAGAGGCTGCATTTCACCCACAGCAGCCACTCCTCTCCCTTTTGGGTTGCCATGGAGGCAGCGTAGTGCAAACCAACTTCCTGGGGGTCAGCATCCCACTGGGAACACCAGTGCCTGTCTGCTGGGATGAACAGGCAACTGGGTGGAAAATTCAGGGTGGAAATCAAGTCCAGTTGTCACAGGGCAGATTTCCTTCAAGGGACACAGAGAGGAAGTCACCACGTTTGGTGGCTTTTACAGAATTATTGCTGGGGACTTGGGTGACATTTTCCTTCCCTTGCTAACTTTAGAGAGTAATTGTTGTGCTGCTTGTTTGAGCTTTTCGCCGTCCTGCTGTCTGGGCACCTCATTTGCGTAATTTTTTCGGGTCCTGGCTAATAATGACATCATGTAAAACCAATTCATTCTGCTGGACTGAGAGTGGGCTTCGTCGTCATGGTAACTTTTGATTTGGAGGCTTGCAGGAAGAAGACAGGTAAGTGCTTGAAATTGCCATATTTCAGCATGGTTTCAAATGCCTTGGACCATTTTCCATAAATGAAAATTTAAGCCTAGTTGAAGTACTTTGTAAACAAAATTCATTTATTGCCTGAAGAAAATGGAGGGGAATTTAGTTGCAGAAAATACTTTTAGGAAAAAAAATTAAGGTTTCTTGAAGCACTCTACAAAATAATGGGAGTTAAACATAAGGAGAATGTGCCAATGCTTCTTTGTTCCCCAATCCCATCCCTGGAGAGAAGTGATCCTTTCCCTGTGAGGTGACAAAGTCCAGTGGCTCTCAGGGTTGGTCCAGCAAGGCAACTTTTGTGCTGGGGGAGGTAATGAAGAGGGACAGAAGCAGCTCTGATGGGAGCAAATTCTAATTAGTTTCAAATGCATCCCCCACAAGTGAGCTGTGTTCTACCTAATCTGAATCAATGAGCCTCTCTGTTCCCAAAATTTGGGTCAATGTGTACTATATTAGTCAAAACACTCTGGAAGCTGAGATATTCATTCAGAGCTGGATACCAACATGCTTGTTTGGAGCTGTGATCATGAGTGCTTGCGGCTTCTCTGGAAATCAAACAGGAATGATGATCCCCTCTGGATACAAGTTAGTCTGAGCTGGGCTTGTAGGGGGTATTTCCAGCTAGGAAGCCCTGGGCTTCTGAAGAAAGGTTCCCAGTTTGGAGAGGCTGTGTAAAAGCAGCCAAAGCTGTACAGAGCTGATTTCCTCTCCAAGCAAAAGTCAGCCTGCACCCAAAGGCATCCCACAGAAGACAACGCTCAGCATTTGGCATCAGGATCCAACCACTGCTCTGGTGTTGGAGCCTTTGGTTCTGTAGCCCCCAAAATGTTCTCCAAGGGGACATCCAAAGTCTGTGAGTTCACAATTATGGGGTGACAGGAGAAGCTGGTGCATTGCTGCTACCAGGATCTGGGTTGCAGCCTTTATCCAAACCCACTTCAGCATAATTTATATATTCCACTTAAGTGTCTCTTCCTCTTCTTCCCCTTTCAGTGTCTCCCCTGAAGTGTCCTTCTGTAATTTATGTATTCCCCTCAAGTGCTCTGTCTCTTCCTTTGCTTGGAGCAGGGTGGCCACCTGGGGGAACTTCTCTCCAAAGCTCAAACAATCCCCTGGCACTTAAACCTTTGCATAGAAAATGTCATTTTCTTCAAGGCAGGTGGCAAAAGAAACTGTTTAAGCTCAGCTGCAACTGAGCTGGTAGTTTGGGAAGGGAGGGGGATAATGAGAGGAAATTAAGTGTTCAGAGTCCATTTGGACAGGGCTTGGAGCAACCTGCTGTGGTGGAAGGTGGTCTTGATGGACCTAGATGGTCTCTGAGGTCCCCTCCAGCCCAAACCATCCTGTGACTTTATGAAACCCAGGTGGGTCTGCAGAAATCCCAGCCCAGGCACGGCTTGTTGAGCCCTACAGCTGCTGTGGGAGGCAGAGGCTGCAGGTGGGGAATATTTAGGATGTGGCTCAAGCACAGGGGTATGTGGGAGAGGATTGCTGCTCCTGCAGGGCTGGAGCTCTTCTGGGCTGGTTCAGGACCCTGCTCCAGCCCCAGGGATGCTCAAAGCCGTTCCTGGGAATTGCAGCAGCCCTGGTGAAGGAGAGAGATTCCCCCAGCAGAACAGAGTGTGGTGGGGGGGGGAGCTCTGGGGGGCTGTAACCCCAGGGCAGAGCAGCAAACTGGGGCTGGGCTTCTTGGGCTCACAAGGAGCCTGTCCCTGGTGTGCAGAGAAAATGCCTGAAATAGAAACATTTTGGGAAAAGCAGGAAAGGAGGGGATTTGAATGGCTCCAACCCTTCTCCATGTGATTTTCTCAAACCTTCAGAACAGTTATTGCTTCTTTTGGTGGCAGAAGCTATTCAGGGAATTTGAACTGAAGATTTTGCACCACTTTGGGGGCCTAGAAGTTGCCTTTATTTAAAGGAAATAAGTCATTTGCTGAAAACATATTGTCCTGCTATGCAAAGGTGAAAAGGCAGGTATCCCTAAGTTAACCCAATGCCAGTGCAAGTGTTTGCTGGGCTCCCAGTCTGCAGGCAGTAAACTGGGAGAGCCCAAAGCCTTATCTAAAGAGTGTCTGATTTCCGCCAGCGCTCAAACAGCAGATGCTGCCTGTGATCCTGGGCTCTGTGTCACTCTCATGCTTCTCACAGATCCTCACCAGAGCTCTCTCCCAGCCCCCAGTGATCTGTGGTGCAGGGACCTGCCTGCAGGAGCCACATCCTGGTGTTTAATTTTGTTCCCCTTCTGTCAGGGAGGCTGAGGGGGCCCTCACTCCTCCCTGCAGCTTCCTGAGGAGGGGAAGCAGGCAGGGAGGAGCTGAGCTCCTTTCCCTGGTACCCAGTGTGGCATGTGGTGAAGTGACTCAAAGCTGTTCTAAAGGGAGGTTCAGAGTGCACATTAGGAAGCATTTCTTTCCAGAGAGAGTGGTCAAACACTGGAGCAGCCTTCCTGGAGAGCTGGTGGATGCCTCAAGCCTGTCAGTGCTTGAGAGCCATTTGGACAATGCCCTTAATAAGAATTTTCACTTCTGGTCAGCCTTGAAGTGATCATGGAGTTGGACTAAAGGATCATTGTTTGTCCCTTTGGACTGGAAATCTCTGATTATTATAACTCTTGATAGGTTGTTCTGTGATTTGGTCTTGAACTCATCTGTGACCATAGAAAGGAGTTTCTTGTTTTAACTGTGGTATAAAACCCCCCCTTTATTTAGGTTTGGGGGCTCTGGTTTTCCCTTCCATTTGATGTCTCCTTGCATGCTTTCATTAGAAGAGAAATTAAACCCTTGGTCTGTGTCCATCCTGTGCCTGCCTCACACAACAACATACTTGGATTTTATGCACTATTTTAAAGAATCACAGAATGGTTTGGGTTGGAAGAGACCTGAAAGATCATCTAATTTCAATCCCTGTGGGTAGGGACACCTTCCCCTAGACCGGGAGTTATCCCAACTTAAATATCTCAGTCATGCGGGCTGAGGGAGCCAAGGGATCTGTGCAGAGGCCTCCCAGCCAAAATCCCCATGGAAGGAGCTGAGTGCAGCCCCAGCTCCAAGAGCTCACCCCTCCCTGGGTCTGACAGGCTGCAGAGGCACAGCCTGTTGCACTTGAGGGCTTCCTCACCTCCTGGAAAGAGCTACAGGACATCAGAGCTGGGTTTGGGCAGTTCTGTGTTCTGTAGGAGCCTGCTGGAAGGGAACTGCCACAGGACAGAGCGAAGTTTCTGCAACTGGGGGGCAGATGAGAGCCCTATGGGGGCAGTGGGAGTGCCTGGAGGTGCTGTCCCTCTGCCCTGGCCCAGCTCCCCAGCACTGCTGGGGCTGCTGCTGATGCTGTCACAGCACTGATGAGGCTTTCCCCCCTCTCTTTGCCCTTGCTCTGCTCAGCTGGGCTCTCCCAGCTCAAGCTGAAGGACTTCCATTGTCCTTCTCCCAACTGCTGCCTGCCAGTCATGCCCAACTGCCATGCAGGGGGTTCTGAAAATGTAGATAAATATTTCTTGAGAGCAGAGTTCACTTTATTAGTGATCAGCAGAGCTTTTCAGGGACAAAACATGGATTTAGAGCTTAATCCTTGGCTCCTGCTGTGTTGCAAGCTCTCTCTAAAACCTTTATGGACACCAAGGCCATTTTGGAGTTTCAAAGCTAAACAATCCCTCTCTCCCCTGCATGTGAACACTGGGAGGATTAGACAATCAAAGCCCCAGTTGTGAAGATATTCTGGTTCTCAGGTGTCTCCCTGTCTTGAACCTGCTCGTGTGGCATGACTCCAAATCTTCCTAGCTTATTTCCTGTGCTCAAGGCTAGAGCTGGTCAGGGAAAATCAAAACAATCACAACCCTCCTGATGCATGAATATGCTGTAAACAAAAGGAAAGGGGATTTTTAGCATAAATAAATATTAATTTGGGGGTTTTTTGGAAGCTTTTCATTTATTTGCCATCTGCGATTCTGCTGATTAAAAAATCATCCCATCATCTGATCCAAGACAGCAAAGGTCTGGCTGGGGCTTGGCTGGCTCACTCTGTGGCACAGAGATCACTTTGGAGGCAGATGAACCCTATGGTTAATTTGTGCCTGACACGCTGAAAATGGCTCATCAAAAGTACCAGGCAAAGAGCTAAAAATTTGCCAGGGAGAATTCAACCAACACAGTCAGAGCCCAGTGCAGGGTTCACATCCCCTTTAGTAGTGGGGGTTCAGATCAGCAAAGCCCTTGCTTGGAATTGCACCTTCCTGGCCTTGCCTGAAGTTCTGGAAATATCCTCCAAACACAGTAATTTGATGTTGGAGAGAGGGGGAGGGGGAAACACAAAAGATGACCGGTGAAGTAAATGTACGAGGAAGAAAAATCAGTGGACAAAAGGCTTTGCTCTGCCAGCAGTCAAACCATTCAGGCAGCCACAATTGCTGCTCCCTCCTCATCCTGTGCACCCCAGCCCTGTGCATTTGTGGTTATTATCTTGCCTGGACCAGATTGGTGTTGACAAACAAAAGCCCACGTAGTTTTGATTTTCCATGTGTGCACGGGCAGGGGAAGCTGTCACCTGCCCCTCGATGCCTGCTCCTCTCGTTGTCCTTGCCCTGCTTTATTCCCATGGAACAAAGAGCTGAATGGTGGCAGAAGATAAATTAAGGGTTTGAAACACTATTAGAACAATTAGGCAGCGAGGCACAGTGCAGGGGAAAGCTCCTTCCAGGGCTCTGGGTTTTGGGGAGGTTTGGCTGGTGAGGCAGCAGGTCCTCAGGAGAGGAAGGGGAGAGCTGCAGGAAGGCAGCAGTGGTGGTGGCTGCTGCCATCAGCTGTCCTGTCACTGGCTGCCCAGATAAGGGAACCTGACAGCAAAGGCTTTTTTTGCTCCACTTCTCCATCCTGAGCTGCCATGGGAAGCAAATCCCAGCCCTGCCAAGGGAGGGGAGGAGTGAGAGCCTGGAAAGCAAACAGAGGACAAGAGTAAATCGTGAGAGCTGACTGAAACATGGAGGGTTCTGGAAAGGAAGGAAGTGTCCAGGCACCTGCCCCTTTCCTCAGCATCTCCTATGGGAGGATGGGAGAAGAGGCACAGCAAGAACCTGGCTTTACCTGCCATGGCCTCTTCTAAAATGTGCTGTTACTGAGCAGACCTCCTGCCATATTTTCTTGGGAAGGAAATTTCTGAGGAGGACAGTGGCTGACGAGAGCAGTGCAGAGTTCCTTGGTGCTAAGAGCACATGATGGAGATAAGGATTATTCCTTCCATTACACGGCTGGGGAGCTGAGCACTGAGAAATCCCCCGCAGGCTCCAATCAAGACAGTTCAGAGCTGCAAACAGCCCTAGACCACGATATTTCTGAATGGAAAAGGCTGCTTCTCATGATGGGATTAGAGCTGAAAATCTCTAGGGCACCTGGATGGCAAAAAATAGCAGCATGGAGGGGGAGAACAGAAAAACCCACAGAGTCAAGTCACTGTCATTAATTTAATGTTTATTAGATGTGCTGGGAGGCTGAGTGGTCCATAGGTTTCCCTTCTGTGCTACTGTTCCCAGAGCACTCTGTTTATTCTTTAGGCCAGGTTTGGAGAAAAGCTTTTACTTCCCCAAATCAGACTTGGTGTCAATGTAAAATGAGATCATTACTTTACCTCCCCAAAATCAGACTTGGTGTCAATGTAAAATGAAATCATTACTTTCTTGCTGGCAGACTGGTGTGAAACAATGGTGACTCAAAAAATAGTAATCTCTATAAAACCAAGGCCTGGTCTCGCTTGGCAGGTGTTATTTATTTTTCCTAGCAGAGGGAACAAGAAACTGTAGCTGGAATCTCCAGTTGGCTTCCCAAGCTACTACTGTGACATTTTAATGATCTGATCCCCCTCAAAGGTGGCATTTTCACTTGTTCCCCTGACCTATCACTGTACATTTGTTGTGAAACAAACTGTCTGCTATCAGCCCTGACATCTCAGGCTCAGAGGAAAATAAAATAACTATTTGAGAGTCCAGTGCAGTGAATGGACTGTTCCCCCTGTAAATTCTAATGAGGCCATGGGCTTTTTGGGACCCTGTGAGTGCCACTCACCTTGGCAGGGGCTGTGACTTGGGGTGCACCTGTGGGATGTTCCTGGCCCATTAACACTCTGTGCCACTCTTAACACATGGCTGAAGTTGTTGTTCATGCTGTGAGACTTTTTTGTCCTCGGTCTGCCTTCTTTGGAGGAGTCAGAGCAGGCAGAAATGCTCTTGTGATGGGCATGGCTTGGATGAGCTGACCTGCAGAGGATGTGGCTTCAGGGTGCCCTGCCCCACAGCCAGGCTCTGCTTTACACTCTCTGGAGAAAAATTGGTTCATGCTGGTGTAAAATGTGTGCAACGAATAACACAACTACAGCAAAATAGTTTATGTAAAGCACTGATGTGGGAGAAGTTTCATAAGAGGTTTCATACCTCAAAAAGGCCTTTTGTCAAAAATAGAAGCATTTTCTGTAAGGGGGAAAAAAAAAATCAAGTTTCTTGCACAGTCTTCCTGTCGTGCTAGCTGCCATGGAGACCTCCTTTCCTCCCAGAGTGCAGGATGCTGCTCCAGCCCTTATGTGAGCAGGACAGAGAGCAGAGGCAGCCCTGTGGGGAGTGACTGGGCTGAGGACACCAGCTGCCACCCACTGGGGGCCCAGCTCTTTGTCTGAGACATTCCAAGGGGGCACGAGCAGGGTGCTGAGTGAGTCGTGTCTGGTGGGACACAGCCCAGGGATGGGTGAGCTGCCAATGTCACCTGGGAGGGAGCAGAGAGGAGAAACTGGCTGAGAAATTGTGTGGGGAAACATCCACCTCTGCCAGGAGCCTGGACAAAGCCAAGATTCCTGACCCTGCAGGCAAACGCTGGCAGCAGCACCAACAGCGGGTTCCCTTGCTCTGGGGAGGAAACAGGGACACAGCAAAACCCCAAAAAGGCAACAAACCAGAGCTCCTGCTTCAGAGGGGCACAGCAGCTACAGGGACAGGGATCCAGGCAGGGAAAACAGGCCATGGAAGTCAATGCAAATGACTTTGATCACGGAGCTCCAAGCCCATTTGCTCTGTAGGAAGCACGGCTGTCAGCAGGGGTAGGCAGTGAGAGGGGTGGGATCTCACAGCTTGCGAGATGAAATCAAGAATGTGGCAGATGCTTTTTTTTTCCTCTCCCCTAGCTTCAGAGGGCCCTTAGCATCACTTTAGGGACCCAAAGGGGGCTGATTTCAAGCTCCATGCCCCTGCTTCTCTGTGGAGATAAGTGGCAGCACTCCGGGGAGTGTCGGCATTACTTCTGCAGAGCGATGGGATGGACTCCACATGGGACTGGGGATGCAGCACCTGGGTTTGGGCAGGCTTGGAGCACGGGAAACCCCAAGAATGCCCTCGGAGGTGCCTGCTGAAGTAGCAGAGCCCCTCCACGAGCCACAGGCAGCAGCACGGGCAGGGAGAGTGGTACCTGCACAGGGCTCTGAACCCGCCCTGGGGAGCGCTCTAAAGAGGAAAAGCTCCAGTTACGTCACTCATCATTTCTAGGCATTTTTAAAAAGAAATCCCTTGGGGCAGAGGCTCTGTTTTCATTCAGAACTGCACATGGTGGGATGTGTGCCTTTGCTTTAGTTTCTGAGTGCCACTGTTGTTGTAGGTTAATTATCATTAGTAATTAATCATCACCGCTCACAGAAAGGATTTTCTCTGCTGGTCAAGAGTCACAGAGAGCTTCTTTTTTTGCCCTGCAAACACAGCTCCAGATTGATTCAGGGATTCTTCTGGCCTTGACAGCTGCCTTGGATCCTCACAGCCCCTTGGAAGGTGGTCGAGAGGAGCCTGGGTTGTTGTCCTGCCTGGTAACTTTTTCTTTGTTAACACACAGTGAAACAGCTGGAAAAAAAAAAAAAAAGAAGCCCTGATGATGCATCCAGTGGCAACACATCAGCTTCCAAAGATGTAGCTGAAAAAAACCCAAGTAACTGTAGCTACTGCTTTTGCCATAATTGAAAAGTAAATCCCAAGATAAAGCCAAAAGAAGGAAGGTGGCATCGGGATGTTTCTGCTAGGGAAGGAGAGACCCCAGGAGACCCAGTGCCCTCATTGTCCTGCAGCCATGGGCACAGTCATGAGCTCCTGCCCTGGCACAGGGATGTCAGCAGTGCTGCCACTTCCAGCTTTGGCCTCTCCACAGCACTCTGGGGTTGATTTATTTTTTCCCTCACAGATCCAGCCGCCAAGATCCTAAAACAGGTCAGGCATATGGGATCATGGCATGAGCAAATCCGGCTGGCTCGAGCTCAAATTTATAAGAAACTCAGTTGCCTTTTTATCTTATTTTTTTTTAACTCCTCTCTTACAACTCCAACCAAATCCCAAACACAAATTATGGCAACCAGGCACTTATGGGATCATGGCATGAGCAAACCTGGCTGGCTTGAACTCAAATTTATAAGAAACTCAGTTGCCTTTTTATCTTTTCTTTTTACCCCCCTCTTCCAACTCCAACGAAATCCCAAACACAAATTATGGCAACCAGGCTCTTCCTGGTGCCTGCAGCTGCTCAGCAAAATTGACTTTTCCATCAGCGCTGCCGCTCGGAGCACAAACCTGGCAGCTGAGCACCGGACCCAGTTGGAGCCCTGCTTTTCCCATTCAACAAAAGTTCAGCCAGCTCGGAGCATTTCAGACTCAGCAAATTATTTTCTGGCAAAACCGTGGGTTTATTGGGAAATTTCCGGCTGGCTCTAATTGGGACAGCTGTTAAGGCGGCAGTTTTCACAAGAACTGAGAGTGGCTTTCAGATGAGCGCAGCTCTTAAAACGGCTGCAGCTTTGATAGCAGCTCGTTGCCTTTCTTGTCTGATTATTTGGCTTAGTATCTCCCTGCAAGCTTAAAAAAAAATAAAAAATCCACTTTGCCAGTCTCATCTTTCTCTTCTCTTCACCCAGTATTATCTCCTGCTCCTCCTCCTACTTCAAGGAGACTCTGTCAGTTTGAATTTGACCCTAAATCTGAGCTTTGCAAAAATTAACGTGTAGAGCATTTCAGATTAAGAGAATTTCTCTCTCTCTCTCTCTCTCTCTATTTTTTAGCCCCTCCAGGGCTGTTGAGAAGTCAGAGTAAACATTTGCCTTGTTGCTTTAACATGGGAGATCCTGCCAAGAAAATTAACGGGGCCTATCTCCACAAAGCCAGAAAACTCATCTCCTTCTGATGGGGGTACTGAGAGACTCGCTGGCTTTGGGTAATGACTTTGTTTTTAATTTAATTGTTTTTCTTTCCTAATCCCACATACATTTTTGCCATTTAGCGAGGAAGTTGAATAAAGCATAGGAAGGTTCATAAACAGCTAATTCAGTCCCAGAGTCTATGAGCTGGAAATTTTATGTCCTTAGGGAGCCTTGAGGGCTTGACAAAAGCCCTTGATAAAACCAGATTGAATCTTTCCCTGATCTGCTGGGAATTCCCACTAAAGCCACTTTGCTCCCCACATGGCAATGGGAAGACCTGGAGCCCCAGAAACCCCAGGTATGTCCTGCAATACACATTGCAGATAGGAAAATTGCTTTGGAGCAAAGTGAGGAATGGATTAAATTTGGTTGATATAGAATCAATTTTTTTTTCTTAATGTGGCTTTCCAGTGAAAGAGGAAAAATGAAAAAAAATTCATCTTGTCATTTCAATATGTTGTTCAAACCAAACAGTGGTTCTTTTTCTATTCTTTTATTTAAAGAAAGTGAGGCTTTAAATGAATAATGGTGTGCTGAAGTGGAAAAACTTGAAACATTTAATTTAGAACATGGATCAATGAAACATTTTGGCATTCTTAAGCAAAAGATTTTATTTCAAAAGAGGTAGAAAAAAGTGCTTTGATTTCAGCTGGTTTTGCTTGGACTGTGGTTTCGTTTGTTTTTCTTCTCATTTAAACTAATTGCCAAATTCTGCCTATATTTACCAATTAATTTCATGCCCCAGGGCTCTGTTGTGCACCAGATTTGTGGTTCATTTGAAATGAAAAATGTTTGCTCACAAATCATGTGTATACGAGGAGCTAATGAAGGTCCCCTGACTTCTGACTCCTGATGTGCAAGGTATTTTTGGTTGTGCCTCCTGCCAGTCTCCACGGGCAGTTCTGCTGCTATTCACAACTTGCAGAAGCACGCATGGCCAGCACCATCCCTCTGGTTTTTCTCACCAGAAAAGGTGAGAAAAGGTGCCCGGGACCTATGGAATTCACACCGCACCTCCAGCTGCCAGCCAGAGCCCCACCCCGGGGTGGCAGAGGGAAGGAATTTAAATCAAGAGGAGACAAGTTTATATTTAGAGCTGGGGGCTGCTCCTTCATCAGATTACGCCGGTTTTAAGTAGGTCAGGCGGGAGACCCGAGATATCCCAGTCCCCTTCAAAGGCATCCGTCCGTCACTTATTATTCCAGGCATTTCCCTTTCGCTCTGCCTTCCCTTCACAGCCCTTTGTAGCTGCTGCTGGGCTCTGCTGGCTCTCGCTGTCCTTCCCAACACTCCTTCCTTTCATCGCCTTTCCCACTCCCCCCCTCCAGGCTCTGGGACAGCCCTGGGGACAGCGGTGGCCTCGGCCGTGTCACAGCCGAGGGGCGCCCAGGGCCGCTGCTCTGGGGGCCTGCTGCTGCTCCCACAGCACCACGTCCTGTCCCGGCGGGGCTTTCAACCTCAGCACACACGGGCCTAGGTACACGCCTGCAATGACAGCAATAAAACCACCCGAAACGCCAAAGAATTCCTCAAACCTCCCTGTGTAACCCTGTTCTAGGAAATCTATTTCCTGCCCTGACCAGCCTGAGAGCACCTGCCTGCTCTGCCCAGTAGCCCTGGCACTCAGGCACCCATTCCAGCCAGTTTTCCCTGTAATCAGACCGAATAATAAAGATTCTGAGCACACCCAGGGCTCTTCCCACACGCTCCTGGGCTGCCAAACAAACAACTGCACACGAGGAGAGCGCGGGGTGCTGTCACAGGGCGCTGGGATGCTCAGGGCCTGTCACCTCCATTACCCACACAGCCTGAAATCCCCTCCCTCAGCACGGGCAGGTCTGACAGGGGCGAGGGGATGGCAGAGGAGCAGACCCTGAGGCTGCTCCTCCAGCAAACCCTTCAGAATGCATTACGTTGTGTTTTCCCAGCTGACTGGGGTTATTTGAGTGCTCATAATTACAGATTTTGCTGGGTAGTGGCAAGGACTTGGCACCTGGGAGAAGAGGGGCTTGGCTGATGATGGGCAGGTCAGCAGTGCTCTGTGTCACCCATCCCAGCCTCCCAGGCTGTACTGGGTCTAGGGATGGAGCAGACCCTCCTGTTGGTCACATTCTCCAGCCCAAACCACCACCAAGTCATTCCCACTTGCATTTTTTTGAGCCATATTCTTTTCTCATTCCCAGTCTAATACATTTTTCAACTCTCTGTGGATTTTTTTTTTAACTCAAGGCCTCCTTCAAGCTGATCACAAGGGAATGCTGAGTGCTTGTTTTTTAATATTCTGACAGGTGCTATTTTGCTATTTGCTTGTGATGATTCAGGACATTTGCATGTCTTTGTCCTTAATTAAAAAGCACTTCACCCTTGCTGCAGGGGCATGGAAGATTTTTCTTGATCTATTTGTTTTGGGGGACTTTTAATCAACATATCCACTCTATAGATGCGGGTGCCTCTCTGAGAGGGGGGGTGAAGCAGTGTGGAGAGCTGTGTGGGTGTAATTATGGCTTACTCTTTTTTTTTTTCTTCTTGGGGGGGGGGGGGGAGAGGAGGGTGAATTTTACTGCAGTTGAAAGGCATTTTCTAACATCCTCCTGGAAGAAAGGAGTCCCCTGTCCACCAAGCACATGGGCAATGACAAAGGCAAAATTTGCTGCAAAGGCTGGAGCTGGCAGAGCTGCCTGGGGAGTCAGCGCTCTGCCTCCCTGACACAGGCTCTGGCCAGCAGCCTGCAGACAGACTGTCCCCCAGCCTGCAGCACCTTCTTTAGACCCCAGCCTGCTTGCACAGCCCCTGCTTGCTCAGCTCATCTCTGTCCCTGCAGTGCAAACCCCAGGGCTGGGCGTGTCCCTCTGCAGTGTGTGGGACAGAGGCCCGTGTGTGCCCTGTTTTCTGCACTGGGGGGCATTTGGAGCGTGCCATGGATGATCCTTGTCCTCCTCCAAACACAAGCATTTTTTGCAAGGTGAAAAGGCAGCACCTTTCACAGCAAGGCCTTTTTAAATGGCAGCACGTGTTGCCTTGGGCTGTCAGGGAGGCTAAAAGGGAGTTTGGAGGAGGGGATTCAGCAGCAGCAGCTCAGCCCTCAGTGACAAGTGCAAAGTCTGAAAGCAGCTCCCACTGTAGGAACCTCCCAGGCCTTAGGGGAGGATATGAGGGGAGGGGAGACCCCTCCATGGATGTCCCTTGTTTGGGGATGAGAGGGTGCTGGCATGGGGCTTCAGGGATGCTGCAAGGCAGCGGGATGCAGAGGGTGAGGCAGCCCAGCCAGGGTGGCAGGAACAAGGGGCTGCTCTGCCCTGCTCCTTGCCCTGATGACAGCACCTAGGCAGAGGCCATCAGCCCGAGGTAACTCCTTTCACCCCCCAGGACAGGTAGTTTCTCTGCAGGTGTTCCCACTCTACTGGATCACTCCTGCAGGTGGGGCAGTGGAAAGAGGCTGGAGACCCACCTGGAGCCCCTCCTGTGCTCTGTCTGACCCTCACCCCCATGGGGAAATGGGAACCAGGCTCTGCCTTGGGGACCTGAGCCTGCCAGGCCAAGAGACCCCAGGGAAGGAGTCAAACCCTGTGCTGAGATCCCATAACTGCTCTCTGATATTCCAGCCTTAACACTTCTGTCTCCTCCTGGAAAATACCAGACTGAAAAACAACTCCAGCAAGGCTCTGTTTATCTGTTCTGCTTTTCCAGACTAGGGAGCACAGGCTCGTGGGAACCTTTGAAGATTATTTCTCTTCAATTTTCTGAAGAGCCTTCAGCCTCCTCTTGAATCTTTTTATTTTGCCTCCTTTCAACGCATCGGCCCGATTTCTCTGAGACTTAACAGCAATGAACAAGATTAAGATTGGAGCTTAGAGAGTATTAGAAGACGATCTCTCCTTCCCTGACGTGCTGGCAGTTGCCAGATCCTGGTGCCAGCATCCCTCTCCTGGAGAGGCTCCGCATGCAGGCGTTTCTGCTCTGGTGGCTCTGGCAGCGCAGGAGCTGCAGGACAGCGCCCGGTGTCGGCGTCTCTGCACTTCAGCTGCCACTGATTGCTGCCAGCAGAGGGGCTGGGATGGAGCTGGGAGCCAGAGGGGAGGGGGAAGGTGGGTGCTGGACACGGCAGCACTGACTGTTGGTGGATGGGGTCTGGGTTTGCACACTTTTGGAAAGGAAAATCCCAGAGCAGGTAACTGGGTGAGGGTGGCTGTGCCCAGCAGCCACACAGCACAGCCCTGTGCAGCACAGGGCTGGTCGGTGTTTCATGGGGGATCCTACAGCTGAGGAACAGAGCCGTGCTGGCATTTCCCCATGAACTCCTGTGAGCATGGCTGAGGAGCAGCAGGGATGCAGTGTTGGGGGAAAGGGTGCAGATGGCAGTGCCAGCAATGGACACAGAGCAGCTGGATGGGCTCTGGGCTGGGGGCAGCTCTGCTCTGCCCCCAGGGTGGGAGTGGGACAACAGCCTGATAGCAGGACCATGGGGGCTGCTGTGGGTTCAGCTGTGCTGCTGTGTCCCACCTAGGCTAAGAGGGCACAGAAGGAGAGGCAGTCCCATTGATCCCCCCATCTGGGAGTGGGTAACAGCAGCACAGTACGTGCTCCCTTCTCCCTGCATGGATGATGCTGTGGGGCAGGGGTGCAAGAGGATCTGCCAAGCTGCTCCAGGGAAGGAGCAGCCACTGCCCCTGCCCTGAGCCAGGTGTGCTGGGAGCCCGCACGCTCCCAGCAGGATGGGCAAAGTGCCTCTGGGTCTGCCAAGCTTGTCCTCAGCTGGTCACCTCCCTGCTGAGCTCTTGCTGATGAAGCCCTGTTGGGGTGGCACTCAGGGCCCACAGTGCCATGGTCCCAAGCACTGCCGCCCTAAAAACAAAAAAAACAACCACTCCAAAATGTGTCCTTCAAGTTCTGGCATTTGAGAGAGAAGGACATCTCCCTCTTTTGCACAGGAGACACTGGAGCTTCATGCAGGAGAAATTAAAGAAGCCTGGAAAATGCCTAAGAACTCCCAAGAAGGAAAGAGGCATGAAAAAATGGGCTTGCTGCAGGCAACCATCACAGAGCTTCAGAGTCAGTCCCATCACAGACAGCTCAGAACAGCTCCTGGGACCCCAGATCAGGCAGCACCTGCCACAGGAGGGACTATGCTCTGCCTCAGCTCCAGGAGGAAAGCTCCTTTCCCTGGTTTCTCCACTTGTCAACAGTCCTGCATTATCCTCAGGCTGACAAAATGTCAAACCACAGAGCTGGGCGAGAGGGGAGCGCAGCGCCGGGCTCAGATCAGCTGCGGGAGAGGCTTGTAATTGAACATCCACACTCGGACACAGATGAGCAGTTCCCATTATTTACCGGTGTATAAACATCCCTGAGCCGCTGGAGAGAAAAGGCATTGAAATCCCCGTGCCCCTGGGCAGAAATGCCTACAGGTATTAACAGCAAAAGGCAACTGTGCCTTCCTCTCTCCTTTTCTCAACCCTTCGGGTCAGCAGGTGCTGATGTGGCCTCAGCTGTGCCCTCAGGGCTGCAGCAGGGGAAGGGCTGGGCAGAGTCATTGCTGGCCACAGGGTTTTGATGGTCAGCACCACCTTCCACGTGTTGGCTCTACTCTGAATCCCAGCCTGTCCTCTGGAGAGCCCCAAGTTTTTCCCAGCTGTTGAGCAACCCTGGAATCACTACCAAGAACAGTTTGCATCCAAATGACACGTTTGGTTGGATCCATGACCTTCCTGGCTGCTTTTCCCCTTCCCTGAACCATTGTGGCATGGGGTCACAAGAAGTAGTGGATCTCCATCCAGAAGCAGCCATGTTTCTACAGTGAAGAGAAGCAGCTGTTCCTGTTCCTGCAGCTGCATGTCCGCAAAGTCTGTGTCAGCCGTTGCACAGTATTTAAAATAAGGATGGGAGTTATTCTGGGGTCTAAACTACCAGCTCATGGTCCTGTGCTGGACATATCACATCAGATGTACACATGCAAATTCCACTTGAAAAAAGTATTGAAATACCTGGTGCTCGGTTTGCTGAGATTTTTCCCTTTTTTCTGTCAAATGCTGTCAGTTCTCTTCCCCTTCCCAACCTTTCCCATGTACATTTTCTCTTTTTGTATTTCCATCCCTAGGAGAACTCTAACATGCTAAGCCCTGGGCTGGGAAGGGTTTCAAAAAAGCAGATCCATAGAAGCACAGGAAATGGCACCTTTCCCATCCCCAGGGTGACAGCAAGAGCTCTTCTGACACACAGGATCAGATCACCTAGCATTTGGTGATCGCTTTCCACTAAGAAACTAATTTTGAAGAGGGACTACCTGCAATGGAAGGAAGTAGAGACTCCTTCAGGCCTGGCACAGCAGCAGAGGATGAAGGTAAAGTTCTCGCTCCCGTCAACGCTCTCATCACCCCCGGGACAGCTTGCACCAGCTCCTGCTACGGCCTGGGCTGTCCTCCCACACCCTTCACTCTCCTTGGAAAATATTCACGTCACATTTGTTCAGGCTCCAAACACATTTTTTTTAATCTGTCAGCACTGCAAGTTCACTCCAGCACCTAAAAACTGAACTGTGCCCTGTCTGCTTCATCTATCATTGCTGTCCATAAAGGTGGGGAGGCAGAGCCCAGCTGAAGCTGTTATTGATGTCATGTGAGCCCAGATACGGCATCTGCTGCTGTGCCTGCCGAGCCTGAAAAAGACAACACCAGGGTTATGTTGAACAAATGCCCTGGTAGAGTAAACAAATGCTTCTCCTGTGCAGGACATGCCCGAAGTCAGGGAGCAGGGTCAAGCCTTATGCAGGGTTTCCACCCTCCAAGGTTTGCAGAGGGATCCTCAGCTGTCCTTCCCCACCTCATCCAGGTCTGTCAGAGTGCTCATCCTCATGGGGGCTGCTGCAGGAGAGTGACCAGCCCTGCCCCATGCCTGTCCCTGGCCGTGGGGACAGGGCTTGGCCTGACCCTGCGCTGCCCCCAGAGCACGCTCTGGCTCGGGGACAGCTCAAGGACCAGTTCACTGCCAGGAGGACAGAGGACATCAAGGACAGCGGCTCTAGCTGTGCTCTGTCCTCAGCCACATGACGTGGAGAGTGAGGGAGGAGGGGAAGGCGAGTTCACCTCCATGCAGCCCTTCAGAGCAGTCTGCTGCATGGCCCTGGCACTGCTGCCTGCCAACGCCCTGGCAGCTCCTTGTCCCGGAGTGCCCAGCTCTGCCAGCAGGGCTCTCAGACCTGACCTGTTCCTGCAGAGCCCAGTGGGACCTGTCCCTGCCTGGGGTCCTCCAGTCTTGCTGCAGGTGCTTCTCCACCCTTGAGAGAGGCAGATCTGTCTGAGGAAGATCGTGCAAGTGCCAAGAGCTTTCTCAGAAACGAGCTCCTGAGCACCCTGGGATAATTTTCCCCACTTGTATCAGTTTTCCATCTGATGTAGCCCAGAAGAAGAGCAGTCTCCTGAGGCAAGCAGTGACCAGCACTCTGCATGGGCAAGAGGTGGCAGAGCTTTGCCTCCTGCCTTCCCCTGCTGCTCCAGCCTGAGCCCCAAACACACCCCCAGTGCAGGAGCAGGCAGCACACACCCCATAAAGGGCCTCTGAAAGAGCACTGAGAGGTTTGGAAAGCACTGTAGATGTGCCAGGCTCATCTCTCCGAGAGCTCTGCCATCCTTGCAAGGTTTGGGATCCTTGGGCCAGGGCTGAAATTGCCTCCTTGTCTCCCAGAGCTAAATCCTGCAGTGAGGGCTGCACAACCAAACCCTCATTTGCTGCGGCAGCTTGGCCCCCCAGGCTCTGGGCTCATGAGGACTCTGTAAATAATAGGTTTGATTGGTTTGCCAGTTAAACTGAAATACCAGAAGGGATAAAAAACATCTTGAATAAAACATTGCATCTCCTGTTTAAGTTTCGAATCCCATGACAGTAGACCTCAAAACAAATGTCTCTTCAAAGTGGAAAATAGGGCCTGCTCCCTCCCAAAACATAAGAGCAGGACATTTTGTCCTTCTCAGCATTTGGACTGAGGGTGGTTTTCCTGGTCAGAACCAATCACAGTGAATTTGAAATGGATTTCTCCCCAGATGAGCCTGTGCTGCTGATAAATAAGGTGTTTGCTTGAAAAGCAGTGCCCTTGCTCTCCAACACCATCAACAGGCTTCATTCTTGTCCTTGGTTCCAGGGAAAGACTCAGCACCAGTTACTAAATGAAACCCCTGGAAACAAAGAAGACCAAAGAGGCGAATTGCTTGGAAGCTCCTGGTGCACAAAATCTGCCTGGAAGGTGTCCCCAGAACAGCAGAATGAGGGGATGCTGTGATTGCCTAACATTTCCCAGCCCATCTCCACTGCTCCGAGCACAGCCCTCCCTGGATCACTCAGTCCTCAAGCAGCAGAATGGGGTAGTAAAAGAAATCAGTCCTGTGAACTTCCCCACATACCACTTCACATCCTGCGTCTTGAGGGGGAGCTGAGAGCACATATATGAACCCCTGGATTTTCTGTGGCCTGCTCACGACCAAAATTCTTGACAGCTACATCTTCCCTGCAGCTATTCTTGCACCTTTCCCAACTTCAGCTTCATCTGGATCCCTGAAAAACTTCTGGAACAATCCACAGCTTTGAAGCTTAAAGAGCTCTTTCCACCTTCACTACTGCTTTGATATTCATTATTTACTCTTTTGACACGTGTTTCCTGTAAACTCTGCCATCCAGAGCTGGCTTCTTTGCCTGAAGTAAAGGCAACATCATCTGTAGCTGCTTCATTCCAGAGAAATGTCATCTCAGGGCCCCGATGGCTGCAGCTGCCTCTTGTGGCTTTGGGGCCGCTCAGATCTCACGCTCGAGGGCTTAAGGTGATCATTGCAGCAATCAGCAAGGGAGAGAGCCTCGGAAAACCACCCAGGTGTGCCGCTGTTACTGCTGCCTGTGCTCCTGTGGCATCTCCATCGCCACCCAGACTGGTCCTGGCTGCGAGAACAGGAATCTCCCATCCTGAGCAAACGAGGCAGCAGCACCACAAGGCTGCAGATGGGGAGCAGAGGAGTGATTTTCCCCCTGCTTGTGTGACAGGCCCAGGAGTGAGAGGAGAGAGCTCTCAGTAAAAAGGATGGTCCTGCTCTGGCCCAGAGGAGCTGGATTTGCCATCAGAATTACCGAGCTCCGGAGATGCAGGGCCAGGCCTCTCTGGGGACCAGCTGCTGCACCTCAGCCTACAGGCTAAACAACAAGGGACAACTCTTGGTACCTGGTGTAGGTCTGACAAACTTTGTTCTGAGCAGCTCTCACCCAAAGCTCCCCGGAAGGAATCTGCTACTCCTGTTTGCCACTTGGATGTCAGTGAAGAAATGCCCGAGTGCAGCTTGGCAGAGCCTGAAGGCAAAGAGCGACAGGCTGGGAGCCCACCTGCGGCCCCCAGCTGTCCCACAGCCGCTCCCCATGCACCCTCCCGGCTGTTTTTGTGGGCAGCAGCCCCAACAGGTGGGAAAGGACCCTCTCCGGGCTTCATCTCGCTGGCAGCTCAGCCCAGCGGGGCCTGACGCCTTGCGTAATTTAGCAATAATTACCCACTCTTTCTTTTTTTAGACAAACACCCCAACTGTTGTGCATGGGAAGGGAAGGAGGGATAAAAAAAAAAAAAAAAAGCGAGTATTAAGAGAAATCGAACGCCTTGTTACGCAGAGGGGGAGCGAGAGCTCCTCGCACCAGCTGACGATGCTCGCTCCCCGGCAGCACGGCT
>QUSF01000041.1:2838860-2938875 GCA_003676055.1 Chloebia gouldiae
CGCCGCCCCCGGCCCGGCCCCGCGCTGAGCCCCGCCGGGCGGGCGCACGGCCGCCGCCGCCCCTCGGGGCCGCCGCTCGCCTTGCAGAGATGCCCGGGACGGTGCTGCTGCTCTGCCTGGCCCTCGGGCCGGTCCTGCGCGCCAGGTGAGTCCCCCCCCACCCCCGCCGGCCGGGACGCCCCCTCCCCGCCTCAGTTCACCCGTCGGGGCAATGGGAGGGGAGGGGGTTGGAGTCGCAGCGCCTCTTCCCACGCTCGCCAGCCAGGCTCCAGCGGGGATTTGGCACCTCCGTGCCCCCAGCTGCTCCTTCCAGCAGGTCCCGTCGCGGCGGCGCCGAGCGCCTGCATGTCCTCTGCACCCCGGGCTCCCTCCCGGCAAGCCGGAATGGAGAGGACATCCCGTTTTCCACCCTGCCATCGCCCCCTGGCTAATCCTGCCGGGGACCGAGCCCCTTCCGGGGGTGCCCGGAGCAGGACCAGAGGGAGCTCGGCACCGCCGGGGGGCTCCGTCCATCACCGAGGCGTTTCCACGTGGAGTCGGGCTGGGTGGGAAGGAGCTCTCGTCCCCTTCCTTGCACTCCATCCCGGGGCCCCCGAAGCCCCCGCAGGGTGTGCAGCCTGGCAGCGGGAGGGCAACGCGGGCTCCTGCCCTGCCCTGCTTTACAGGCTGGCCGCAGGTCGCAGCTCTGGGTGCCGGTGCCAGCCCGGTGCCAGCCCGGTACCAGCCCGGTGCCCCCGGCGCGCTGGGCGAGGCGGCGAGCGGAGGCAGGGGCGGGCAGGTGGCGGTGCTCTCTCCGGGCCAGCCGTTCGTAGCGCTTTTCTGTAAACAGCGATGAAAGGGCCCACGCACAAGGGGGTTTCAAGTTTCTTTTTCCTTTTTTTTTTCTTTTTTCTTTTTTTTTTTTTTTTTACAATTTCTAGCCCTGCTGATGAGTTTAATGGCTAGATGGGGAAAGAACATGTTGTCAGCAGATTGTTACCCCCAGGGCTTGGGGGAAGAGGGATTTCACTGGTTGAAGCTAATTGGCAGAATAAGCCGCCTTAAAGCCGATCAAATCCCATTACAGATGCAGTCAGGGACAGGGAGCATGAATCCTGCTACTAATGGTCTGCCCTGCCAATGCTTCCCGAGCCTGGGGGTGGGCACAAAGTCCATCCCTGCCATGGTCCTGCCTAGCTTGGCCTTCCCAGGGTCTAGGAGCAAGAGCTGCCCCTCTGCTCGTGCCCTGACACTATCCTCTGCCGTGCCCTGACACAAAACCTCCCGGGAGGAGATCTGTGCAGGTGCCAGGGGGCACTGGAGGGGTGAGAGGGGGATGGATCCGTGCTGGCCTCGGTTCCTGTGCCCCACGGTCCCTGCAGTGCATTGCCACAAACCCTGCATTTCGAGAGGGTGACTTGTAAGCTGCAAGATCACATGGAGGAGTAATTAAATCATGTATTCACATACCCTTGAGCAGGAATGTTCACCCCATAGCTGGCCTGGCCTTTCTTCTGCCCAGTGCCTCAGGTCTGCCTGTACCCTGAGCCCTACTTTGCCAGGAGCAGTGGCTGTGGATGTTGGGGGTGGGCATGATGGAGTGGGAGAGGAATCCTGTGAGAGGAGACAAAAGAGCAAGTTATATCAGGGTCTTGCTCTGCATTTGCTGCATTTTTCCTGGATGCAGTTGTGGAGGGTGAATCTCCTCTTCCCCTTTCCTATGGTGGGTGCTGGGGTGAGGAGCTCTGTGAACAGAGCTGTGTATGTGAGCTCTTCTCCCAGTACAAGCAGCAAGACCCTTCCCCTGGCACTGGAGCAGGTTGGATGTTTTTTGCCAGGTGATTCAGCACTCCCCAGAGGGTCCCCCAGCACAGAGACTCATTCACCAGCCTTTCCCAGGGCACTGCCTCAGCTGGGACCAGGGCAGCCAACTCTGAGCCCTGAAGGCAGGATCGCTGCACAGCATCACACCAGATGCTGGGCTTGGCAGGTGGTTGAAACCGGACCACTGGGGCTTCATGAAGTTGTTGTCAGAGATAGGAAGGCACGTGAAATGGGTAGGGGGCAGTTAGAGTCCCCTATCCTTAAATCCTCTGCCTACATCTAATTCAAAGTCATCTGCCTCATCACCCCAGTGCCTACAACCCTAGGAGACATTGGGATGGGTGACTAGAAGGACACATTAGCATGTGGTAATAATTAGAATTGACCACAGTGCTTTTCAGCCAAGGGAAATGTTATTCCTGCATTTTGCTGCTCTCTTTTCCTTGGGAGCAGGGAAGGCTTTTGGCTGTGTTTGCAGCAGGGCTGGATACAGCATGGGGATCTGCATCTGTGTTGGGAGGGTCCTGCCTCGGGGCCACCACCAGCAGTGAATAACAGTGGGTGTGCATCCCAGCCAAGCACCGCCAGCTGCCCCAGCAGGCAAGGAGCAGAAGTGTCTTCAAGGGTTTGGGCTCTTGTTGCTCATCCCCTCCTCCTGCCAAGGGAACACCTTGGCAGACAGCTTGGGCACTGGGGGAGGGAGCCAGGCACCAGCTCTTCAGGTGACTTTCCCCAGCAGGGTGTGTTCGGTGCCTTAGCCAAACAGGTGTCTGCTTGAGTAAGAGGGAATTACGGAGCCGAGGCACGGCTCTGTCCTGCTGGAATGCCACGGGCTGCCCAGGGAGAATTGTCCAACCTCATCCATACATGTGAGCACATCCAAAAGGACACCTCCCTGCTGTGCCAGCCTCCTGCTCGGGGCACCAGCAGGAGCTGCCATGGCCCCAGTCCACTGTCACGACCAGGGATTTCCTTTCAACGGCCACAGTTCTGCCCTGCTGTCACCCCCTGCCCACCTCCTGCCCACACTGTGGCTGTGTCCCAGCCCCATGGCCCTGCTCGAGGAGGGTGTTCTGGCATCTCGACATGCAGAGGTGAGGAAACACAGCTCTGCCTTTCCCCCTGGCTGCACAGAGACATATGAGAACTGGCTGTCCCCTGTCACCAAGCCAGCCGCTCTGTGCCTGGAGACAGAGCTGCCAGGCCAGAGAGTGTTCACAGCACGGTGGGGATCTCTGCAGGTCTGCCGTGTGACATTTCCATTAGCAGCTGGAGGGGGCATGCCCATGTCACCTTAACACCTCTTCTCTGCAATAGATCTCAAGCTCTTCCCTTCTCTGTTTAAAGTGGGGCCACCAAGAAGAGAGACCAAGGAGGAGGTAGTGGCTTGCATGGGGTGGCATGAGAGTTGCACTCTTGACCAGCAAGGGCTGATGTGTGTCTGTGTGTGCACAGACACTCAGAAAAAGCATATTTTCTCCAGCAAAAGCTGGCTTGCTTATGCTAAGATGGTTTAATATGGTTTAGTCGACTGGGATTAGCTGCATTAGCAAAAAGCATATTTTTAGTGGTGTCCCTGCTTCTGTAATAGGGATGTGACTCCCTGGAAATGCTACCCCAAGCCTTGGTGTGTTAATCAGTGACACTAAATGCGGGGAAACCAGAAGTCTGAGCAGGGTTATCTTAGACAGGGTTTGCTCAGCCCCCAAAGGGATGTTTCAGACTCTGCTGTGGCTTTACAGTTTCTCAGAGGACCAGGATTTTTGGCAGGGCAGGGGAATGTGCAGAGTTCAGTGCTGGCTGGTGACGTTAAGTAAGGTCAGGGGAACACAGAGAAAACATCTCGGTGTAGCTGCTCCCACTTTGCCCGAGGCAGCCTCCATCACCCACAGCTCTGGCAGCAAGGGAAAGCAGTTCGGATTGCTCGTTGGAATGCTTCCCCTCGCCCTGAGCTGCGCTGTGGACACGTGTCCCTCTTTATTCCTGGCAGGAGCGGGGCCAGCCGCCGATTTGAGCCCCGTGCCACTCTGGGGTGGCTCCCGGTGGTGCCCTGTGCCCGTTGCAGCTGCTGGTGCTGCAGAGCGGTTCGGAGGCAGCGCCACAGCCAGAGCCTGGCGAGAGCGCTGCTGGGATGGGGAAGCGCATCCTGCCAGCGCTGCTTAGCACTCGCTCCTTCAGCACGGTTAGCAAGTGCAGCGCAGTCAGACGGGAAGCGATGCGCTGATGGAGCAGCGCCTGATGCGCGGCGGCAGGCGGGCACTGCGCGCAGCCCGGCCCTGGCGGGGGCGCGCCCCGCCCCGCAGAGCTGCGGGCACCCGAAGAGTTTTAAAGACATTGTGAAAGCCACTTTTGTCCGGGGTTTTGGAAGAGGAACATCTGACAAATCGGCCGCAACGTGTCAATTTAATGCTTTTTGGCCCCCTCCGAGTGCCTCGGCCAGGCTGTGCCTCCCCCGGCGCTGGAGGGAGACGGGGATGCGCGGTGCCTGATGGCACCTCGGAGCTGGAGGCTCCAGCTGGGAGGTGTCAGCACGGTGACAGCTCCCGCTGAGAAACCCTCCCTGTCGCTGGAGCAGGTGACACGCTGGCACGGCAGACGTCGAGGGGGCTGTGCCGGCAGTGGGAGCATCCTCTCCCACATATGGCTGTGGCATTCCGGGGACAGCCTTGTGAATGAGCTGCCCAGAGCGGCGGCAGGTGGTTAGAATTCCCCGGGTGACCATGTGGACCTAATCTAATTAGACGGTTTAGGAAAACTCCCCTAGGAAAAGGGAGGAGTGCGAAAGGTTTAGAGAGGGCAGGTTTGAAAGGCAGCGAGAGAAGCTGTTGCTAAGTGGATCATGTCCAAAGGAGGATGGATACAAGCTTCCCTTGCCTGGCTTGGAACTGGGAGATTGGGAAGATGGGACACCCTTAAATGGGAGCTCACACCACAGGCTGGGGAGGAAGGGTTGGTGAGTATAGGGAATGGGATGTGGCAGGTCTTGGCCTGGAGGCAGAGGAGTTTGCATAAGGCTTTAATTTCCAGGGATCTGTGCAGGGCAGATGGCTGGCTTCCTGGCATGCCGGACGTGCAGGATGCCTGCACAGTAGATTAGGAACTCTTTTCTCTGAAATGCATTTATTGCAATGTCTTTCTCCCCAAAACCACACTTTTGTCACTGTCTCTTTCCTCAGAGAAAGCTTGCTTCAGGTGTCAGCAGCAGGCAGAGTAGTGGAGGTATTTGAGGTTAACAGGCAGCTCTGGCAGCAGGAGCTGCTGGTGGGATGAGTAGGAAGGCAGGGAAAGCAGGGACTGCCTCCCACACCTCAGGGATGAGCAGTGTGCCTCCAAAGGGAGCTCAGGAGGAGGTGAAGCACTCCATGCTAGTCTTGCCCATTGGTGGCAAGGTCCCTGCATTTCTGGTGACCCTGAAGTAAGCAAAGGTGACAGGTGTGTCTTCTTAGCAGTGTGGCTGAGAGATCCCTGAGCTCCTCATGCTCTGCCTTTTAGCTGCGCTGCATCCTCCTCCTTTGGTATCTCTGAAACACAGCTGTGCCCCCAC
The DNA here is from genome assembly GCA_003676055.1 of Chloebia gouldiae. Classification (NCBI taxonomy): domain Eukaryota; kingdom Metazoa; phylum Chordata; class Aves; order Passeriformes; family Passeridae; genus Chloebia; species Chloebia gouldiae. The sequence goes on from QUSF01000041.1 coordinate 2,844,208, forward strand.
TCCCAGGGAATGCCAGAGAGCTGCCACAGCCACGTCCTGCCCTTTGTCTCTCCTCTCCAGGTGTGAGAGCACAGAGGAATACGATTACGATTACCTCAGCATCAATAAAACCTGGGTCCTCACACCCAAGGCACAGGAGACCGATGCCACCCAGATCCTCAACTCGCTGCTCAAGAACTATGACAACAAGCTGAGGCCTGACATTGGCAGTAAGTGTCCCCTGAAGCTCCCTGTGGCCACAGGTGGTGACCTGGCCCGGCCATGTCTTGTGTTCTCCATGCTTTGGTGCCTGCTGGGGGTGGGTTTTTTTTTGCAGCAGAGCCACGCTCATCCCAGACATACCCCTTTGTCTTCATCCCTCTGCCAATGCTCCTGGCCCCAGCTGATGGTGCCTGTTTTCTTGTCTTTCCAGTCAAGCCCACGTTCATCGATGTGGACATCTACGTGAACAGCATCGGGCCGGTGTCTGTCATCCAGATGGTGAGTGCTCGCTGGCTGCAGGGCACGCTGTCCCCTCCCGGCCCAGCGCTGTGCCACTTGTGTCATGCTGCCTAGACCTGCTGTGAGGGTGCTGTTGGCATGACTGGAGGTTTCCTTTCCCTTGGTGAGAGGTGCTCTGGCCTGCTGGGAGCTGGAAAGACCTGAGCACCATCCCTGGTGAGGAACAAGGTTCTCGAGTGCCCTCGGTGAGCTCACAGCCCTTGCGCTGTGGGGTGGTGCTGCTCTTCAGTCTCTGCTGGCAAGGGGGGCAGACACTTCTGCCTGGTGGCTTTGCCCTCTCCTCCCTGGCAAGTGTGTGGGCACCAGGATATTTAGGACAAGGTGGAACCAGGGCAGCATGAAGGAAGACTGAGAGAGGTACCTGGAGATGGTTTCCATGGCAGTGTGAAACTTGAGTGCCCAGGCCTGGCCTGTAGTGCTGAGCAAGGGGAAAGCAGGGGGGCTTCAGCTCCAATGTTTCTTCTTCATAGTATAGCACCTTAGAGTGATGCCTCCAGGACTGTGACAATTTTTCTCATGGCTCAGGACCCAGCAGTACCCATCTGTACCAAGAGCTGTGAAAACACTTAACAGAGACACTTTGATCAGAAGAGCAACTGTTGACTATTTAATTTTCACAGGAAACTTCCTTTATTATTATTATTTTCCCTGCAAAGTCGTCTTTTTTCCCTTTTATAGCAAGGAACAAACCTGACTGCTGTCAGGTTTGGAAAGATCTCTCCAGTCCACTGGGCAGTGAGATTGAGGGGACAAAGGCAAGATACAGCCTGGACAATTTGGGTTTTTTTTATTTCTCCCAATGCAAAACAGAGCAGGAACAAAAACAGCCTCCCTAAACTGGAGAAGAAAAAAAAAACACCAAAAAAAACCTAATTCCCAGAACGGGCAAGTTATTTTTACTTTCCCAAGTACAAAATTTCCAAGGCACCAACCCCTCTGGGGATGGAGGGGTGGTACAGTATCTGAGGTACCAGTTCCACTCCAAGGAGCATTTTGAAGCAGCCCTTCTGGCCAGCCACCACCGAGGATGTGCCCCCAGGCAGCTCCTGCTCACGAGCCACCAGATGGGCACCGGCCGGGCACTCGCTCGCTGTGAGGGCACCATCAGGAGCCCAGCAGGGACGGCCTCGAGCCTCAGAATTTCCTTGCATTGCTCCAGCATGCCTGGCCTCGAGGAGAAGAGCCACAGCCCGGGCTGTGTGGATGTCAACCCCTGCCACAAACCCCTGCAGCCCATGGGGTGTGAGGCCAAAGTGACACAGGAGCAGCAGCGCAGAGCCTGCAGGTAGAGCACAAGGCTCCTGTTACAGCTGCTCCACCTGCTTTGCACTGCCCAAGGATGTGCCAAGAGACCCACACAAAACCCAGAGCACGTCCTCATCCTTCTCTTTCCCTCTCATCTGTTCCCAGCACCCTTTTCCAGCCCTGCTGGAAGCTCTGCTCCCCTTGCTGTCACAGGAGCCCTGCAGAGCCATGCAGGTGCTAGCAGCAGAGAGTGGCTTCTGAAATCCAGTCTACATCCAGAGTTCATCTTTTCTCCTAAACAGGGATACTGCTGCTAGGCTGGTTTCCTAAGAAACACAGCTTATGCCATGGTGATGGGGATGTGAGAACGTGCATACGTCCATCCCAGCCTTTCATGATTTTGGATCTGCTGGGCTAGCACCAGCCATAAATGGCTGCAGGTACAGGAGCTTCAAGCACATTCAGTATCTCTGGTATTTTTGGGAAAACAAGATGCCAGGCAGTGACAACAGCCACCCCCACCAAGGGGAAAAGCTGTTGTGTGAACTCAGCCCTTACTAGAGACCAGGAAATCATATAGGAGAGCTCAACCCATGTGTTTAGCTCTTTCTAAGAGTCAGCAGAAGCTTTTTGTCTTTGTGAAACGGGGCCCCACAGGTGCACAGGACCCCTGGGGCGGCTGGCACTTGGAGATGCCAGCACCTGCAGGGCTGTGCTGGGGAAGCTGCTGCCGTGGGGCTGATCCACCCCTCTGCAGCCCTCCCACCTGAGGAAGGGATTGCTGTTTGTGGGAACGGCCAGGAGCTGCTCAGGCTGGGAGGAAACTGCTGGTGTGGACAATTTTGAGTGGTTTTGTTGCATCAGTCACAACTGGCTGTGCTATCCCCTCTGAAGTGCCTTGGTGCTGTCAGTCCAGGTTCCTGCGAGGTCCCAGCAGTCACCTGTGATGTTGAGACACCTCCATATGACACCCAGGTAGACTCTCCAGGGATAACTCTCCTTCCTTTTTCCCTTAAGTAACTTCTTAATCTTGAACCTGTGATGCCCTTGACCTTTGAAACCTTTTCCCATGAAACTGAGGTAATATTAAAGGTACTGAGGGCAGCTAGACCCAGGTCTCAAAGCTTCAGATTTCTGCTATCTGTACCCGTTATACTTCCCCTGCTCATGGGAGAGGCTGCATCCTGCTCCGTGGTCTCCTGAAGCAAGAGGAAAGGGCAGTGACAAAGCTGCCACAGTGTCACCTCTAGACTTGGCTGCTTCACCCAGTATTTTTGGTGTTTGTTTGCTTTTCCATGTTGCTGAAGTGAATTAAGTCATTCTGTGGGTCGTGCCAGCCCCTGGCAGGCTGGCACCAAACACATGATAGATGGTGTTTGCTGGGACATGCCATTCCAACTCTGTCCCTGTTGTACAGCTTCTCCCAGCCTGAGAACCTCTGCCCTCTCCCAGTTGCCAGGCCCATCCCACGTGCCCCATCTTGCCTTTTTCCCATACACAACCTGAGGAAATGCACATTTCCAAGGGAAGTGAGTTACAATTTGTCTCAGAGCTAGATCTCTCTTGAGCCTGTGGTGACATTTCACTCTGCCACAGACAGAGAGGCTTGTGTAGGCTGGAAGGTCCACTGGAGGGGAAATGTCCCATTGATCTCTTTTAGGTGCATTGGCATGACAGTGCCTTACATAAATATTTCTCTCTCACATAGGTTGTGTAGAAGACAAAAAACCAAGTTCTGCTTTTAAGAGACACAGCAGCACTACTATGGTTGTTAGCTTGGACCACTGTGGTCTATAAATCTGCAGCTGAAGGCTACAGCATGGCCTGACAGGCTGCTGGATTAGAAGGCTCCAACTTCAGCACTCTGGTTTAAATCCTGGTCTCCTGTGAGCCCCTGTTCACCCTCTAAGGGTTAATGTCCCACTGCTGTCCTCATCCTGCTGGTGCTCTGTCAGGAATTGGAAGCTGGCCCTGCGTAGCCACTGCCCAGCCTCCAGATGATAAATCATGTCAGGATACAAAACTGATTCCGGTCCTTAAAAATGAATAGGTGATTTGAAAATGCCCTGTGCTGGGTGTGAATTCTGCGTCTGCCTCATCAATCACTTGTCACAAATAACATTAACATTCAGGAGTCAGCAGAAGGTGGGCAGCTTTGGAGCGGGAAGAAATGTAAAGTGATTTCCTGATACCTTTTGTACACCAGAATGGCAGTCTTGTCTCCAGTTTAGGTGGCTGAGCAGATTTTATTCTGAAAAATATTCAGAATATTCTATTCAGATTTTATTCTCTCTTCCCTGGGGAAAGGATGCTCTGTGCTCCCCAAGCAAAACGTGGCAGTGACCAGAAGCAGAGCTAGAAGATGGTTCAAGGATAAGAAGTGGGACGGGAGAAGAGTGGGACCATCAGGTCCCACAACTCTTTATGCCAATCACTGTGATTTCCTCCCCAACCCCATGAATCTTTGGGTGGGATTGGGGCACTTGGCACTTCTCAGAGTGGTGGAAACCTGTGTTTACACCTTCAGGGGAAGGATGCACTGGACATGAGGCCCTCCAGAGCTCTGGCTGCCACTGAGCACTGGCCAGCAGCCCCTGGTGCCAAATGAGTTATCACCCATAGTGCTGCAGCTTCCAAGCTGTGTCTGGAGCTGGCTGCCCAATTTGATTCCCATTAACACAGTGTTGAGGTGTCCTTGGCTTATCAGAAGCTCAGCCTGATGCAAAGACCCACCTTCCTTCTCCAAGCATGTTTGTGGGAAGAGCTGCCAGGAAGGAGACTCTGGGTTGAAATTTTTCACTGACTGGTTGTTTGCTGGAGGGATTTGCTCCTGGTTTTGTTTTGTAATGGCTTTATTGCTATAGATTATAGCTTTAACTGGTGTCAAGGGCACCTAGAGCTCTGGGATGCCTAACTCTCGGGAAATGATACTGTAGAAGTAAAGTGGGTGCCAGCTATTGGGGCTGAGTGTCGTTCAGTCCTGAGTGTCCATGAGGGACAGCATAAGTGAGAGGGGCAGAAGTGCTTATGTTCTGAGCTCAGGGATGGAGCAAGTCTTGCCTAGAGCTTCTCAGATTCCTCCCAGAGGCCAGAGCTGAATGTTCTTTTCTTCCTTTCTTACACAAAACCAGGCGTGATGCTCGAGGAGCCAAAGACTGAGAGCATGGTCCAGACACTGTGGTTGCCTCCTGGCAAAGGTGAATGGAGACATTTCAGTCATCCAGGGACGTGCCTTGGTCACCTGCTTCAGGTGTCTGGGATCAGAGGCTGAAGGGCTCTGGTTTGGGTGCTGAGGACTCGTCCTCTGTTTGCTGTGTGTGAGGAGATGCCATTTTGTGCCAAATTTTGCAGGAAAACAGAATGACAGCTCTTCTGCTGGTGTTGTACACCACCTCAATCTCATTAGTTAATGATAATAAAGATGGAAAGAGCAAAATTGGCCTCCATCATTCACCAGGGGCCAGATTCTGCTGCCTCAAAAGTGCCTGTGATTTCCAGCGGGGTTTCTGAGCTCTTATCTCAATTGTTACAGCAAATGGTTTCCTTATCTCTGCCTGTGACTGGGGGGCTGGAACCTGAAGAAGGTGATATGTCCAAATACAAGTGTTGGCTTTTGCCCCCTTGCCTCTCTAGGAAGGAGAAGCTGCACGCTATGAAATTCATAATGCTCTACTTGGCTACATTAGTTACCGTGCAACACACTCACAAAATTGAGGTTGAAGCATATATTTTCCCACATCTGGAGTACTGCAGAAAGCATTTAATAGATTTGCACGTAGGGTGCATTTGTGGAAATCCTGTGAAAAAGAGGGAGAGAGGGAAGAGGGAAATGTCTATTCGCTATCAGCTGATGAATAAGTAATTTACAAACATTGTCTTGTTAAATATAAATTAAATCCTCATTTGACACACTTTATAATTTAGACGTATAAGCCCAGCGTGAATGAAGAGAACCCCCCCACTGACTCCTTTCATGTAAATCCCGAGGAGGCAGGGAGGGAGGCTTGGCTTTCAAAGTTAAAGCTGACAAGGGGCAGTGCTTAGGAAGGGGGCTGATGCGACAGAGGGACCTTGGGGACCTCGGGCACTTCATCTTGGCTGGTGGGGAGATGCTGAGCCGGCCAGGGAGGCAGTGGGTGTGTGCAGAGCCCTTCTCCAGGGATTGCTGCTCGGGCGGCTGAGCTGTGGATCGCGGATCTGGAGCGCAATCCCCGCCTTGTCCGAGAGTGCAGCGAGGCAGCCGCTGTTTGAGAGCGGCTGAGCTCCCCCAGCAGCAGGAGCAGAGACCCCCGAGAGGGCAGCAGGGCTCTGCAGGAGCTAAACCACCCTTGCTGAGAACCCTGGGCCAGCTGGAGGCTGGGGAAGCTCAGCCACATCCCAGAAAGTGCTCTGCTGGGAGGCAGCTGGTGTGGCAGCACTGGGTGACAGCCCCGCCGTCCCGCTGCAAGGCTTGGGTTAATTCCTTCCTTTCTCCCTAAAAGATGGGGAAACCAAGACCAGTAATAATTGTCTGGCTCTGAGGAACACTTAAGTCTTGATTATACTTAGCTTTGGCTGCTTTGGAATAAGTAGGAAGGAAATGAATTGAGAATGGCACGCTGTTTAAAATGCTCGACTGTGTTCCTCTGGAGCACAAGATAAGCCTATAGGTAAAGGAAATTTGCCACCTCCCCCCTCCTTTCCGGATAATAATAGGTTCCAGCAGTTGCACAGCACTTCTCAACTGAAAGGACTTAAAAATCCTTCACAAATCATCTGTCTGGGAGGCAATAGCCCAGATGCACCCACTTTAGGGTGAATTGCAATGCCTAAAGCACACTGCGGTGCTCTGCCAAGGATTGCATGCTCTCCTTGGCCTGCCCGGTGTGCAGCCAGAGCTGGCCATCGGCATGACCCTGCTGAGCTTCTGCAGGGCACACTCATGGGCTGGGTTGGGTTTTGGTCCCTCAGAACCATGTAATGTAAAGTGTTGGGAAATGGGCATTGTTCACTAACAGCCCCAGCGCTTTTTCTGGCTGTTATTTTCCATGGCTGAGTGATGGCTCAGAGCTGCTGGAGCCGGTGTTGCATTTATTGCAAATGAACAAATCCTCATATGCCTGGAGAGTGCTCACATCTCCTGATTCCCTGATGTTCAGGAGCAGTCTCTGTCCCTCATGCTGGTGCTCACACAACTGTGCTCACACACGAAGGGCAGCAGCTCTCCTCATGAAAAGTTTGTCTTTCCCTATGAAACCCACCCGGGCCACTGAGAAATGACACCAACCACGTGTGACTTGTGGGACAAACCATGGGCTGCAACGAAAGGTCTAATGAAATAAATAAGTTGCTCCCATCCTAAACATAATCCAAGAGCTTCCAGAATTGTCAAAGTTTGCTTCCAAAATGGAAAAGAGCTGACTTATTCACAATGAATAATTCAGCCAGCTCCTTTTATTATCCAGAACATACACGAATCCCCTCCAGATATTTTCTGTGTGACATCCATGTTGGTATTTTATTTACAGACTGTGCAGAAAACTCAAGGAGTCTGTTATCAGGGAAGACGAGTGAAAAGCTGGAGGTTTGCATCTGAAATTTGGAGCTAAATAAAACATGAAATCTGGACAGTGGCCTCCTGGGGGCAGGGAAAGTGCTTTTCCTCTGAGACATTTCTGGAGAGCAAAGCCCTAAAGTTAATTAACATCTGTGCTCGCAGCCTGGTGCTAAATGGGGAATGTGGCTGTACTTAAAGGTTTCTTAAATTGCAGCCTCAGTCCTGGCACACAGGTGCCTCCCGCAGCCCGCAGCTGGGGCAGCCTCTGGCCCTGGGGCAACACAAGATCAATCAACATCCATAATGAAGTAATCGGCTCTTGTAAATTCCTTCACGGATCCCATTTCCGCCCTTCTGCTGGCAGGAATGACTCAATCCCTCATTCATTCTGTGCCAGCCTTTGGAGAAAACTCGCATTTCTTCAGCTGGGCTGAATGCAGAAGGGATTTGCTCACCCTGAACCTTTGCAGGCAGCTTGGGAAGGATGCTTCCCGTGGGTGCTTCCCAAGGAGCCACTGTGCTCACTGTACCTGACCTGGGAGCATTAATTCCTCACCCTTACCCACAGAAAACCTTTTCTACAGTCTGGGGTCACAGCAGCTGCACCCGGTCCCCCTTTCCAGAGCTTTCTGCCAGCAGCGGGGCTTCCTGCTTGTTAAAGGGCCACAGTGACACTTTTCCAGTGAGCAGGGTGTCCTCACTGGGCTCTGGCCCAGGCTGGAGGGGTGTCCCTGCCCTGGCTGCCCTAGCTGGCTCTCAGCTTGGCAGGGCGTTACAAGAGGCTCTGCTGTGATCCAGAGGCTGCATTGGTGCACGGTGGGCACACAGCTTTGCCCACTGCACTGGAGGGGATGCACAGCACGGCTGGTTACAACACAGGCACCCAGAGGAGCTGCCCTGCACATCCCCAAGCTGTGAGCCTGTGTGGGATCCAGCTACTGATCTGTGCTCTGACCCTCATGACATTGATTCTTCCAAGTCAAAGGGAGAGTGCTGCTGTGTCAGATTTGAAAGATATATGGACTCTGAGCTGTACCAATAGTTGTCACTCGGTGGGCTGAATGATTTTTAAGGCAGAGTTGATTTATCTGAACTGAAGGCCTTAGATGTCTCTGCAGGAGAGGATGGGATTTTCAGGTGTATGAGAATCAAATCCAAGAGCTGGTCAAAGGCCAGGGTTTGAGAGCAAGGTTTCTGGTCTAGAGCAAACAGCAGCATCATAGGAGAGATAGGCTCATTTTTCCCTCCCACTTGGGACAAATAGCCAGAATTATTCAGCATTTCCAAGGAGAAATGGGTTCAGGGACAATCAAAACATTTACATTTAGTTTCATCAGATTGTTTTGATTTGCTCTTCATATGGTGATAAATTCTGTCCTGCATAAGTAAAGCAAGAAAATGAGTATTTGGAAATAAACGTCAAAGTGAAGTGCATCAACTAGATAAGGGTAAAACGAAATATTGTGTTAGCTCACTGAAGAAAAAGAAGTTTTTGAATGAAACTATAAGATTGAGGTAATTCATTTTAGGATTTGACAATTTTAATTTATTTTGAGCAAAACACCTTTTTTTTTCCCCAGTAGAAATCAGTTCTATTTATTTTCTGCATTCCCAGATGAAACCATCCTACCATTTCCCTTAAAAGGCTGTTGTGAAATCTGCCTGCTATAAATGTGTCACAAAATGGAGACCATTTCTGAGAATTCAGTGGTTGTGGTTGTGGGTGACCACAATCAATATGTTTGAAGGACCTCTTCATGCCTCGGTGCTGAAAGCAGGATATTCTCATTATTGCATGCCATCTCCACACACAGGAGGGGTTTAATTGCCCGTGGTGCACACTGGAAGCGAGAAGCCGGTGTGAGCCTTCCTGGGGATTTGCTTCTCTTCACATCTTTTCAAAGTGCCTCGGTGTGTCTGTGGCTCCAGCTTGGTGAGATGGTCAGTGAGTGGGCAGGTGGACCCTGCAGCCACTTCACACCAGCGCTGCTGACTGCCTCACCAGCTCCCATCCCCAGCTTTCCACAGCCCTAGAGGGATCCTGCTGGCTGCTTGGGGCACTGTGGGCATGGTGGCTGAAGACCCTGGCATAAGCCTTGTGTGCCCATCTCCATGTCCAGAGAGCTTCATGGTGAGGATTTGTTGTTTGTTCCCTGACCTGCAGTTGGCCAGGAATGGCTCCAATCGTCTGATCAGTTTTGTTCAACAGGGGAATTGCAGGTGGTGGTAAAGGCTCCCCCCAGGCAGATGCCTGTGGGAGGTGTGAACCAAAACACTTGGGTGTGTGGGCGGGAGAACACCTTGTCTCCATGTGGCTGGGGAACAGGGGAGGTCAGAGTGGGGATTCTCCAAATGTTGGAAGCTTTGTTTCTGACAGTTCCCCTCAATCAGCTTCTCTTTCCCTCCAAATCTGCCACCTGTGATGCCTCCCACACCAGACTGTGGCCTTTAGTCTGTCATTCTCCTCCACAGTCACCCAAAGCCACCTCAGTAGTGTTGTAAAGGCAAGGAGAGGAAGCAGAGCAGCAGGGTAGAGGAGTAGGAAAAGCTTCAGGGAGTAAGGCTCGTTGTTGCTACAGCCACCGGAGTAAAGTTAAGATGATAACTGGGTGATCTTCGTTTGGTTCTTGAAAAGAAAAACTGAAGGCAGAGAGACCTGTAACATTCAAGATGCACCATTTCCTTCCATGACATGGCATGTCCAGGGACTGCAGCCTTAGTCTCTCACATGACTCTGTACCTCATGAGAAGGCACAATGGACTCCGGTTCCTGTCTCTGGATCAGCAAGAGGAGGGATGAACTACCTTGGTATTGCTTCTCTTGCAAAAAGCCAAAGCCAAGTCCAGGTGCTGGAATTTGGTAAGGAGCAGTTAAAGATGTGCTGTCCAGCACCTGGGAGCTTTGGACTAAGCCAAAGATCCCAAATTCTTTGCTTTCTTTCTGTGTATGATTCTGGGATATACAAGATATGCCAGAGTATTCCTTACACCGCTGTGTAGAAAACTGAGCCTTTGCCGTTTTCACCACTTCCCAAAGATGTTCTAAAGTCATTGAGGGGAGCTGGGGAAGGTCGAGTGGTTGAGTCTCAAAGGAGGCATCTACAGCAGGCAGAGACTGTACAAAACAGTTGGGAGCTGGAAAAAAAAGGCTGGGAATTCATCCCTCTCTTCTGAGGAGAGTGGTTTGCACCCAGCTGGTGCCATGGGAAGTGAGCAGCCCTCAGGAGCAGAGCTCAGCAGCCGGGGTGGTGACCTGAGTGCCAAATGGCCTCCTCGCTTGGAGGATGTCTGCCTGGAGAGGGGAATCAGCTGGCCTGGTAACCCTGCTGCAGCTGCATCCCCCCTGCTTTGCCCTCCCAGTGCCCAACAGGGGAGGCAGAGAGAAATTGTTCTTTTTTTGTAACTTGATTCGTTTCTCCCAAGTGCTTTCCACAGCCTGGTGCTCCCTTGAAATCTCATTAGGGCTGGGCTGTGATTGTGTGGAGGCTTGAAAAGAAGAGCTGCAAAAGGAAAAACAAAATGAGGCAGAGAGAAGGAATATCAAGGAACTGGCAGGGCAGGAAGAGAGAGGTGCTAAAGCACAGCAAGGGGGCATGAGAGACAGCATGAAACAGATTTCCTTGAAAGAGGTGGTGAAGCAGAGTACACTGTTCCCATCTCCTCCTTCACCTGGGGCTGGGAGAGAGCCGGGTCAGGAGTGAGGATCTCTGCAGACAGCACAAACTGCTCCCCTTTTGTGAAACCAGAACTTTCTCAGATGTTTTGAATGTCCTTTTTTCACCTTGAGGGTGAGAATTAAGACAGGGATTTCTACAGGTGGTTTTTCTCCAGGCCAGTGCAGGCATTTCCATAGCATGGGGGCATCCCAGGGACTTGGATGCACTGTGCTTTCTCAGACCCAGTTCTGGGCTCTTCTGGATCCTCCATCCTCTCAAATGCTGCCAGCAGAGGTGGTTTGACAGAGCTCAGTGCTTGTTGGTAGTGAGTGCTTCTGCCAGAGCAGGGCTGCAGCAGCTGCTTCCCCAGTCCTGGGCAGTACTGCACTGCCCATCCCAGAGTTTCATTTTAGTCACAGTGGGTGGCACAGGAATGGGAAATGCAATTAAAGAAATTCCAGCTTCTCATATGAATCTTGTCAAGCTGTTCTGGGGGAGTGATCCCGGGGAGTTACTTGTATGCAGTCAGAAGGAAATTTCCTTTTGTCTCCTCAAACACCACTTGAGCCAGGACAGATGAACAAGAGCACCTGCCCAGAGTGCAAAATATTCTCCTCCAATTATCCTATGTGCTTCCATCTTCACCTCTTCTCTTTCCCCACCTGCTTTCTTCGTCTGCACAAAGTTCCTTTAATATTGTAGGGAGCAGTTAAGCATTTAGCAGTGAGGTGTCACATGAAGACAAGACTTTGGACAAACCTGGCTTTGCTCTGCCCAGGTATTTTCCAGAGACTGTGGAAACTGGGCTGCATCTTTATTTTCATCAGAAAGTGTTTCCAATTGACTTTCCACCCAGGGCAGTTCTTCTTCTGAGAGTGAAGGAAAAAAATCAAGCTAAAAGGAGGTGGCTCCTTCCTTGAAGTGCTTTGCATAGTATTTCAGTGAAGTGTCCAGTACCTTCCCCTTTAATCAATTCTGCCCCATCTGCATAGAGCATCTCGTGTCCACATCTCTGCCTTTTCAGTAATAACCTCATCAGGGACAGTGCAGACAGACTTGTGCTTCTGCAAAGCAGAGTCTGGCTGATGTCATGTCTCACCTCAAGGACTTTCCTCAGTCCTCTGGGTAACGGCTTTTAACAGATGCTGAAACACACAGGTGTAGGTCTTGTGCCCTGTGCCAGCCCGTGTTCCCACAGAAAAAGGAATGGGCACCCTGGGGCTGCATGGGAGGAGATAACATCACTGCAGGGCAGGAAGGATGGCACAAAGGAGCATCTCTGAAGAAAGATTTTGGGGTGGTTGGCTGTCAAGAGTGTAAAACCTGCCTTTCAGATGTCCCCACCTGTACATCCATGGCAGCAGGAAGGAGCAGAGGTGTGGGGGAACAGGCAGAAGGGGCTCTCAGAAGGCAGCACAGTTTTGAAAGCCCTGTCCAGTTCCCATCTGCCAGCTCCAGAGGTGAGCAAGCCGTGACTGGGGGAGTTTGCAATCGACAGAGCAGCATTTATAGCATGACTTGTTTGACAGCTTCTGGCACAAGCACAGGACATGGAGATGGTTTTTAATAGCATGTTTGTATTATAAAAAGAACCCTTTTCAACTGAGAATCCCTGGACAGAGGCGAAAGACATTCAGGCAAGGACAGCTCTGCCGGTGTTGCTGCAGAAGTGAAGCAGATGGGAAGTTCAGTGTGTCACCTTGAAAACACAGATCATCACACCTCTGCTTCTGCTGTCCTTGAGAGCTCCCGTAGTCACTCCAGCATCATGTCCAGAAATCTCTCTGGGGTCTGATTTCAAGAGAAGAGGACCTTGGAAGTGGAATTAAATTCATATTTGCATTATTTTTTTCTTTGTGTTGGAGAGACAGATCTTGCCCAGAGCAGGGCCATGGAGGTGGCCACAAGTGAGGTGTCTCACACTACTAATGGCAGAACTGGGAGAAGCCTGGCACTGCCCAGCCAGTCCCTGCAGTGGTGGGTGCCAGGCACAGCACGTGCTGTTGGTACCTGTCCCCTCTGCTGGCTGCTCTCTAAGTGCTTGCACATGTCATGCCCAGCAGCACCTTCCTGCCCACCAGCTGTGGGGACAAAAAGTGGTGCATTCAGATGTCAAGATTATTCTAAAATACAGTTATCTCATTTAGGTGATTTATTTAGTCCTGAAGGACTAAAACTCCAGACTTTTTACTATTATTGAATGTGTTTCCTTGGGATGTGGAGACACATGTGTGGTACAACCCAGGATTTGTCTGAGATGTTTGCAAGCTGGGAGGGTGTGTGGGGTGTCCTGGAGAGGAAAATTCTCATCTGGTCAGGGCTGTGGGGGTGTGGACATGCTGAGCACACAGTGTCCTACCAACCCTTGAAAAAATACCACCCCATTTCTGGGTCTCCTCCAAGAAAGAATTTCTGATAATTTCCTGAATTGCAGAATCCCTAAGAGTTTGCCTGTGACATTTGGTTTGCTTGGCTGTGTGATTGACAGCAGGGACACATCACATTCACGTCAGAGCACCTGAAATGCTGTCTCTGCTTCCCAGGAAAGCAGCCTGCTTTATTGGACTGCAGCAAGGGATTTGTGTGGAGGTGAAGAGGGAAGGGAGCTCTATGAGTAAAAACAAATATCAGAACAATGAAAGCTAGAAAGTGACTGTCTAGGATATTAATCTCTCAGCCACACTGTTATTTAGGATTTTTCTCAGAATATTCGGAGCTGGAAAAGACTAAACTATCTCTGCAGCAGAGGAAAAGTGAGGAAGGATTTTCCAAGGTCTCTGAGCCCTCTGTTCAGAGGTCTTCTTGTTGCTGTTGAATACAAGTGAAGTTGCAAAAACCACATTTAAATACTTCATTTTATCCTAATTTAGGAGCCCATCTATGACATGTTCATCTCATGGCTTTGCTCTTCTCTTTGGCATTTGGTAGAAAGCTGAGCTCTTAACACAGCAAAAGAAGCTCATAAATGGAACAGAGTAACCACAGGGTCTCAGCCCCTCTGAATCCCACTAATCCCCTCTTGAGAGGGGTCAGCTGAACTGAACACACAAACTTGATAAAAGCCATTTGAGAAGGATGCTTTGGCAGAGGCCAGCTGTGTTTATTTGGTGTGTAAGGTAATCTGAAAACACACACTGTTCACTCCAAGTCTTGTCATGCAAACCCTGTGAGTTTAAGCTGTTGTTCTGAAACTCAGTAGCCCTAAATTACATTTGCTCTGAACCCAGGGTTGAACTTGGTCCAGAGCAGAGTTCCTAAAGCCAAATCTGACTGGAAATATGGGCTGATTCCCCATCTGTGAGGGCAGAGCAGCAGCGAGAACCCAAGGAGCGGGCCTCAGGGTAGCACACGAGGCCAACTTCCAGCTCTCCTGTGTTGGGGACAGGCTGATTTTTGAACAAATCACTTTTCTTTTGGATTGAAAATGTTTGGGGTTTTCTTAGAAATTACTTTGCACACAGCAAGGTCATAGCTTTTGAAAACTGAAATGGTTTGAGAGCGCAATAAAATATTTTTGTTGTTATTTTTTTCTTCCAATATGAAATGCCCCTATCAGCTCCCCATCCTTTTATTTCTCACAAATGTTCTTTTACCGAACACCATTCTTTCCATTAAATGTTTTCAGGTTATGCCATTCTCTGGAACTGTGTTTCCACCAGCGTCTGTGCTGCCCAGATGAGGCAAGCCAGGGCTGATCAGGGATGTGCTGCAGTGCCAGGTGGTGACAGTGCCCCAGGGTCGGCAGGGACACGCTGAAAGGTTGGGTTGGAGCACACTCAGCCAGCAGAGGCAGCCCTGCAGGGCATCCCTTAGCACGGGATAAACTCATGTGACAGTATTTAGAGTAGGCAGCCCTCTGGGTTTGCTTCATGGGGAGTTTGATTTATTATTTCATGACTGAAATTTGACGTAATATTGCATGTGTGCCAACATGTGTGTGCTACCCCACGTGTGATCCAAATGGTGTGGCCAAACTGTTAAAGCAATTCCTCCTTCCTTCGTTAGCTCCTTCTGTTAAAAGCACTAAAAATGCCTGTGCCTTCACAGAGAAGTTAACAACCTCCATGTGCTGCACAGCAGATGGTACAGTAATGGTGGAGGCGTATTTTACAATAACCCTTTTCCACATGGGGAAATCGAGGCATTGAGAAGCCTCTTTCTGATGGCTGAGTGTCAGGGGCAGGAAAAAGCTACAGAGGTGCAGGAGATCGAGAAACAGTGCCCTGAGTTTTAGGGGCTGAGCTCATCCTGCCGAACTCCAGCTACTCAGCTTTGATCAGTGGACTCTCCCAAGGTCAGGAAGAGTGAGAGGTATTTCCAGAACACAACTTGGACTGCTTCATATTGAGATCCCCCTCCAGAAGTCCCTACCTCCCCCCACTAAAGGTTGTAGGAAACTCATGGTCAAACACCTCCTGTTTTAACCACCTTGGCAGATGCCTACAGCTAAGTGGGATCTCGGTAACGCCCAGAGAGGGGTCTGAGCACCATCCCACAGCTGATCAGTGCAGAACCCCAGCCATGCAAGGTTCCTCAGCACCACTGGGGATTCCTGATGGGAATGAGTGCTGAATTCTTCAGGAGCTGTTGTGGTTTAACCCCAGTGGGCAGCTCAGTCACACAGCTGCTCACTCACTTGGCAGCATGGAGGAGGAAACTGGAAGGGTGAAAGTCCTCCCAAAGGCCAGAGCAGTTTTGTATAAATCTTGTCTCAGATAATTCTGAAAGAAAATACATTTGTAAATGCCCAGATTTCCCAATGGGCTCCCTACAGAGAGGCAAGGGAGCCAGCTCAGCTCCTAAATTCTGCCTCGTGAGTAGCTGTGCTAATAATAGCCACTGGAATGAGATCAAACTACAGGACAGTGACAATAACAGCTCAGATTTTTTAGAAGAGCTGAATGACTTGTGCACCACACCTTTTGCAAAGGCTGACTATGAATGGAACAAGAGGAGCTCTTTAATGCTGATCCCTCCTGAAAATCTGGGCTTGACAACAAATGCTGAGCCCCTGGGATAGTTGACCCTCCACTCTTCCAGAGTGTTAGCATTGATTATCCCAGACTTGAGTGCTGAACTTAAAGGCAGGACACAACTGAGCAACCACCCAGAAGTGAGATGTCACCAGTGACTCCAGTTGGGAGTTAAACATTGATAGTGACATCAAACATTAATTTATCACTGCAGTTTTTGTTACTTTCTCCTACACCAGAGATATTACTTAGGAGGAGCTATGTAAACTCATATGAACTCAAACGGGGTATGCAGTGATGAGGGAGAATATATCAAATATTGTGCTATTTTGGCCCCAACGCTGCACCAGTGCTACTTTTATTTCACATTTTTACATGTCTCCATCACCACACACCCTATGTCCAAGCAGTACCCAGTGTGATCCAGCACATTCAGGTGCTGGGATGGGCTCTCCCAACCCCCTGGGTCTGGGCAGTGGCCATGCCTGTGCACTTGGCCATGACGGCTGCTGCTGTCCTTACCTCCGTGCCTGCTCGTGTCTGCTTTGAGGGAACTGAGCCCCCCCTCTGATCATGCTGCACCCGTCCCCATTCTCCCCACTTAGACATCCATGAGGAGCCTGTCCCTGTCACCTTTGCTCATCCCCGTGTCTAACCAGGGTGAGGCATCAGCCCAGAGAGTGACTCGGCTGCCAGATGGCAAAAGCTCTTCCCTCACCATCTCATGCCTATGCAAGGGACGCGCTGGGGACCCATCGCTCCTCTCTGTTGGCTGCCAGGGGAACGAGGGCGAGGAAGATGAAGTGGGGCCCGTGCTGTGCCCTGCCCTGGCCGCCCCCCGCAGGACACGCTGTCCGAGGGAGTGCTGCAGCTATTTCAGCAGCACGGCTGGAGGAGCCGGCTCTGAACCAGCAGCGAGGGCAGCGCGGGGAGGATGTGCTGCAGTCATAAAAATTCCACCGCGATAAATCAATAGGGGGAGGAGGAGAGTGAGAGGGAGGGATGGCAAAGTCAGACTTTCTTCATCTCTGCACACAAAAGAGAGGGAGGCAATGGGGGTCGTGAGGGTTCAAGAGAAGTGAAAGGGACCAAAAGTCACATCAGGAGCTACCAGGAGCAGGTGACTGACTGTAGCGTGCACTGGTGGAACTGGATCTGGGGTCTGGTTCAGACAGCTGCTGACTGCCAGACTTGTTCCTGCATGGCATTAATTAGCACCTTCTCAGGCAGGCTGAAAAAGAGTTTAAGGAGCAAACTGAGTTGCAGCAGTGAGCAGCAGAGTGGTGGGCTAATGGTGTGGGCTGCTGCCAGTCCAATCCAGGCAGGAGCTGCCTCTCAGAACTGCCAGTTATCCACGAGCTAGGACACACTCTCTTACCAAAACTGGAGGTCCTTATTGTGGTGGAAAATCTCTTTTCTGTCAGTGAAAGTCTCAGGATTTTTAACTGGTTGCACCCAGAGCTGGGACCATGCAGCCCCAGCTTTCTTTTCTAATCTCCAGCAAGGAGTATCCACCCAAGGACCCAGAGTGTTCTGAGTTTTCATATGAACCCTTTGCCGTGTAAGTCCTGTAGCAAGGGATTTATGCACAGCACTACTGTTTCTCTCTGTACCAATCGGGTATGTGGAACAGGGCTGGGCTGTACCCCAATAAATAACAGAAAGAGCTCTCTGCTTGCCTTCTCTGCTAAGCTAGTGAGCAGCTTTCCCTGCCTGTGATTGAAAGGTGAAGCTGAACTTGAGGCTGGATTCAGCCAACATCCACACCACCCCTTCACGCCTGTGCTTAAAAGGAGTATTGAGTTGTCTGCCAAGAGGAAGCCTAAGGTCTTGTTTGAATGGTCCTGGTTTTCCAGGCAAGGGCCAGGCTCAGCCCAGCAGCAAACACAAAGTCTTTGGCTCTTCATAAGTGTGCCATGGATGTCCTGGCTGTGACCTAATGGTGAGCCTGGAAAGGTGTCAGAGGCCACCAACACCTGCTCCCAGACTGAGAAAATAAATGTTCTGGCTGTGCCTGCCTGCAGACCAGAGTAGCAGGCTCTGCTTGGCCTGAATCCCTCTCAGAACATCCCATTCTTCCTCGTCCTTCCCAGGAATACACCATTGACATCTTCTTTGCTCAGACATGGTACGACCGGCGCCTGCGGTTCAACAGCACCCTGAAGGCGCTGACGCTGAACACCAACATGGTGAGCCGCATCTGGATCCCCGACACCTTCTTCAGGAACTCCAAACGGGCTGATTCCCACTGGATAACCACTCCTAATCAGCTCCTCCGCATCTGGAACGATGGAAAAGTGCTCTACACTCTCAGGTACATCCAGCAGGCTCTGCTCAGGGGAGGGAACAAAGAGATGGTCAAGCGGTTCCCTAAACTAAGATCCTTTAATGTGTTGTCTTGGTCAGTCCAGCTGTTTTATTCTGTTAATAAACATTTGTTTATTTCTTTTATGGGCTCTTTGTTCCTATAACTTCTCACTTGCATAAACAGATCTGAAAAGTTGACTAAACAGAAGGGCTTTTTGAAGGTGAAACTTGCATATTTTTCCTCACCTTGAAAATATCCAAATGTATTTTTTTGGTTTGGAATGTTCCTGCAAACAGACTGATCTTCAGCAAATTAGTTCTCAAGGAAGTGAGAATGCCTCTGTCACATTTAGGTGTTGGAATCAAACCATCTTAACCAGCTCAAAATTTCTTTCTCTCTCTCCCCCTGTCTCAGGCTGACAATCGAGGCTGAATGTCTGCTCCAGCTGCAGAATTTCCCAATGGACACTCACTCCTGCCCTTTGGTTTTTTCCAGTTGTAAGTATACATATTTCAAAGATAGCTTTGGAAGGCAAGCAGAGAAAACTTAGTGCAGTGATACTTTTCTGGGGAAACCAGCCTCCCTTTTAGCTACATTTTTTCATCTAATTTCTACAGCACCCTTCCTGAGCCATTACCCTTCATGACCTGAAGCATCTCCCACTCCTGGGCTAGCAGAGGTCGTCAGGGACAGATTCACAACATCTCTGTGTTTCTCCTTAATTTGGGTGGGTGGTTGGAGGAGATTATTTCACTGACCTTCTGGTCACTCCAGACAGAACATGGATATATTCTGGTGAACAAATGGCACCCGTCCTGCCTTGCATCTTCCCCCTTCTCCCACTCTCTGAGTGAGGTCTGGAAACGTTCTGCTCCAAAGGAGGGTTACTCAGACCTCCCCTCTCAGTCACTACTCATCCAGACGCTTCAGCAGAGAGGGCTTCTGATGTTATCACATCTCCTCTGGTAATTTTGCAGGCAGCCTTTCTGCACCAAGAGATCCCTGTCCTCGCGTGTGGGTGGGAAATCTGTTTTAATCATCTGAGCTCGGGTTCTCCTGCTTCCCCTGCCACTGAAGAGATGCAGCTTAGAGCTCTGAGGTGCTTCAGAAGGAGGCAGCATGCTGGGGAGATCTCATCCCTTCATCTCCCACCACCCCTCATCTTTACTAATTAGTGGTGCATGCCGTATATGCTTGATAATTAGAAACACACTGTTAGTTAGCTGCCAAGCTCTTACTCCATCCTCCTCCAAGGGACTTTCTCCTAGGTCCCTGCTTCACAGCAGGCTTCACACAGACATCAAGCACATCAAGAAAGCCAGAGGCAGGAGAAGCTGTGCTGCAGCCTGCAGGGCCAGGTTTTCTTTTCCATGGAAAGTGCACCCCTTCCTTTCCAAGATCAGCTCCCAGGGCAAGAGGGACAGGGAGCACACAGAGCGGCCAGAGCCATGCTGGCAGCTTTGTATTCCCAGTGTACTCATGGCTGGGATGGCACTCATGAGGTGCCAGCTGCCCCAGAGAGCTAAAACCCATAAAGATTTCAGGCTGGTGGAATCACAGAATCAAAGACGAGTCGGGGCTGGAAGGGGCCTTTGGAGATCTTCTAGAACAGTCCCACTGGCAGGCAGAATCACCTAGAGCAGTTACACGGGAATGCAGCCAGGTGAGGTTTTGAATCCAGAGTTTTGATTGCAGAATCATGGGAAGGAGACTCCACAACCTCCCTGGGCACACTGTTCCATTGCCCTGACACCCTTAAACAAGTTCTTCCTCAAACCAGCAGAGTCCTCTTGGACCAGCCCATGTCTCATTCCCAGCAGTGCAGTCCTTAGAAACGCTCTGTTTCTGGCAGTGCTTTCTTCCTGGCACTGCCTTCCCAATACTCAGGATCTGAAGCAGCCCATGAGGGGAGATGCAGTCCCTAGTCCCATTCCATGTGGGAATGCCTCAGGGAATCTAAACAAAAGGCACCAGAAACACCTGCCTGAAGGGTTGGTGTTTGCAGAACAGCTCTGGTGAGGTGCCTGTGCTTTTGCAGTCAGGGTGGTGCCCGAGGTGGGGGTGCATGGCATACTGTTCCAGTGATGTCCATGGATGGATTTTCCCAGATGGATACCCTCGGGAGGAGATTGTCTATCGCTGGAGACGCTACTCCATCGAGGTCTCTGACCAGCGCACCTGGAGGCTCTACCAGTTCGACTTCACGGGGCTGAGGAACACCTCGGAAGTCCTCAGGACCGGGGCAGGTGAGGCAGGGGGAGGCAGCCCATGGGAGCACCACTGTGCTGGAGACCTGGTGGGAGGCAAAGCAGTGGGGAAGGAAAGTTGCAACAGCACGGTCAGAGAAACAAGCTAAAAATGAAGGGATGGACCTTGGCTAGAGGCTGCAGAAGTGATAGGGATGAAGGGTAAAAGGAAGATGGAGCAAGGAGAGACCGGAACCACTGACATCTGTGAACTGTGGGGTGACAATGCCGATGTGAATGAAGCTATCCCTAATCGGAGGGTCAGGAGGGAGAGGAGAGGCAACTTAAATCCCCTCTTATTGCAGTGTGTGTACGCTGTGCAATCTCTGGGTGATGCTTATGATTGGAACAGGGGTTGGAGAAATCAGAACTTGCAGGTCTCGCTCTTTCCCTCTGTAAACTCATGTCAGGCTGATGAACACCTGAACTGTGCTTTAAGAGACAGGGACAAGGCTGCATGTGTGAAGAAACTAAATAATGGAAGCCCTTCAGCTCCTCCTCCTCCTCATCCTCATAATAGCTCACATCCCCTTTCCTTCCCACAGACAACTGAGGAAAGCCTCTGGATTCCTGAAAGTGGCTGAGCTCATAGTTCTAAGCCCTCTGGAACAGCAAGGAGCAGTGCTTCTCCCACTCTGCAGGAAGCTGCTGCTCTGAACAGTGACAGCCAGGGTAGAAAGGCAGCACAAACTGGGACAAGAAGTGAAAGTGTCTTGAATGCACCAGTGGCCCTCTGATGTTTGTAATTCTCTTTTTTTGGTAATTGCTTGCAAGCTCTATCTTAACCCCAGAGCTGTCAGGTGGCTTTCTTCCAATACTCACTGTGAGCCTCTGAAAGAAGAAAGAACCATCGCCAAATGAGCAATTAGGATGTACAGCACCACATGCCTTTTCCAGAGGCAGAGCCAGACTCTCAGTGGAAGTGATTGAAGGACACCTCCTTTGTCACAGCTCAGGTAGTTCGTTAGCAAGCCAGGCCATGCAGCCTGTTTCAGCCAAAGAGCTTCTATAGAAAAGAAACCCTTGCAGGAATCAGCTGAAGATAAATGCTGTCTGCAGTTCCTTCTCTGAAACTTTTCCAAACTGTGTGCTTTTCAGTGTCCTTAGCCAGGCCAGTACGAATGCAGCCTGGTGGCCATATGGACAGCCAGGCAAACAGCCAGCTGGGCAACCACAAAGTCAGCTCTTAAATTAGTCACAAAGACATCAAGCAGGACAGCTACAGAGCCAGCCATGTAGCCACAGAATCCACTAGTAAGAAAACCAGTGAGTCACCAAACCTACTCAGCCAGCTGTGTAAAGTTAACAATCTGGGCAGCTACCAAATCAGATGGACAGGCACTTAAAGCAATGAAAAAGCCTCGCCAGAAACTCCAGATTCTGAAATTTTGCTGATTTTTCTGCTGTAGGAAGCCTCACATTGTGATGCCAATATCTGTTGCTTTTTCCTAGGGGAATACATGGTGATGACAGTTTCTTTTGACCTAAGCAGACGTATGGGTTACTTTGCCATTCAGACCTACATTCCCTGCATCCTGACTGTTGTTCTTTCCTGGGTTTCCTTCTGGATCAAGAGAGACTCTACGCCAGCCAGGACATCTCTGGGTAAGAGACAGGATGATGCATGTCTCATGCTTGTCAAACTCTGCCAGGCAAGCAGACTGGCAGTGTTGGACTACAAAATCTCCTGAAGCACTTTGCCATTTTCCGGCATTTTTGACCTTACCAGAGAGTATTCCACTCCTTCAGCTTCCTGTGTGTGTAACACTCCACAGCTCAACCAAATCTCCAGCTGTGCTGGCTTGGGCTACTGGATTACTTCAGGAGAGCACCTCCCTCTCATGGCTTCATCTGAAACCCAAGCACAGCCTTTTCCAAGCTGACAGTGGGATATTCTCATGCACCAAAAGGGAGAGAGAAGGGCTGAGCTGTGGCATTGCAGTGCTGCCCAAAGGGCTCCTGTCACATGCACATTTTCCACATTTCCTCACAACTTTTCAAGGCTTCTGGGTAGGGCTGCTGACAGGAAGGTTGTAGGGTTAATGGACAAAGTTGCTTGGCTGAATCCACAGAGCTCCAGGCTCTGGCAGAAGCTGGAAGTTCTGTAGGTTCAGCCTTTTTCTGTCTGTCACCCCACAGGACCAGAGTGACAACAGCTCTGCCTGTTGTTTAGATTTTCTCAGCAAACTGCAGTGGCTCCTTGAGGCAGGAGAAACGCTTCTCTTGATTGAATGCTGCTCTGATGGGTGCTGGGGACATCTTTGCAGTCTTTAGTTCTTTTTGGCTGTATCTGCATCTTGCAGCAAGCTGTGATTCCCAGCGCTGTCCTTCCTATCAGCCCTGCTGACTTTGCATTTAATTGGAGGTAGCATTCCCAGCCCTGCCTGCAGGTCTCTGTGGGGATGGAGAGGAGAGGAGGGGACATCAGCTATTCAGAGCCCATCCATGATGGCCATGTCTCCCCACCTCCCTCTCAAAATTAATTAATTTGGTGCTCTAGGAGGAGGAGGAGGGTGTCATTTCCAATGAAGGTGAGGGTGTGCCATAGTCTCTGGCTGGTAAAGGAATGAAAATTAAGAGGAAAATGTGCACAGCTCTAGTGTCTGTCTCAAAAAACAAAGGCAGGTTTCCCCAGGAGAGGGGCCCTTCTCTATGGGAAGGGACTACAGCCCATGATGAATAATGCATTCTCTCCATAGCCCCTGTTGTACTTAAAAGAAATGATCCCCAGCATTTTGAGCCTGCCAGCCTACATTAGGGAGATATAAACTGGACCAGTTCCACTGGCACTTCAAAAAACATGGGAAGCCACATCACACCTGCTAATGCAAGCATGGTGGGAAAACACGAAAATCTTTTGCCATGCTCACCCCCAGAGCCACTGAGGTGACCTCAGGCAAGGGTGGCAGGTGGATGTAGGTGGATGCTAGAGAAGGAGAAACAGGTAGACTTCTGCTTCTTCCCCACATATAAGTGGATGAAAAATAAGTGGATGAGATCACACTACCAAGTCCTGTAGCTGATCCTTTGTTGCCTCCTGACACTTCATCTCTGGAAGCAGAAACGTGAGCATTGCTGCTCCTGCAAAAACAATTCCAAGCCCCATTCATGTCAAAAGAAATTCCTTATCACCTCCTACGCACTTGCCCTCTGCATCAAGGAATGCATAGATTGTGAACAGTTGTATCTGAAGAATAGCCAGGAGCAGATTGAAAGTTTATGAAATCAGACCAAGGAAATAAAGGGAACCTTGGGATTGGTATCTACTACAGGACAGGTGATGACCAGGGAGCAGAACAGCACTGGCAGATTTTCCAGGACATTTTCCAAAGAGCACAAGGGCTCTCAATACCCAGGTGTAAGAAATCAGGAAAGGAAGGCAAGAGACCAGCATGGATGTGTCAAGAGCTTCTGGTCAGACTAAAGGGTGAAAAGGAAATACACAGGCAGTGGAAGCAGGGCCAGATATCCTGGAAGGAGTACAGGGACACTGCCCAATTGTGTAGGAATGGGATTAGGGATGCAGAGGATACTAACACATGCTTCTCCAGGTTTGTCAGCCAGGAAAGGAAGATCAAAGCAAGTTGAATACAACTGGCAAACTGGTTAAAAAAGGATGAGAAGGTGGCTGAGGTACTTTTTTGCCTCAGTCTTCACTGGCAGCCTCTCTCCCCACATCCCACAGTGGGTGGACTGCAAGACAGGGACTGGAGTAGCAAAGTCCCTCACACTGCAAGAGAAGATCAGCTTTGAGACCACTTGAAGAACCTGAATATCCATAAGTCTATGGGACCTGGCAAGATAGATCCCAGTGCATGGTTGATGTGGTTTCCAAGCCATTCTCCATGATACTTGAAAAGTCATGGTAGAAACCAGAAAAGGGGAAACATTGCACCCATTTTTTCAAAGGGTAGGAAGGAGGACCCCAGGAGCCACAGACCTGTCAGCTTCTCATCTGTGCCTGGGAAGATCGTGGAACAGATCCTTCTAGAAGCTGTGCTGAGGCACATGGAGGACAGGAGGTGAGGGAAGCCCTGCCTGACTAACCCAGCCTCATGTAGAGTCTGAGTTACCTGCTCGTTTACCAGTCCACACTGATGATCTGTGTGATAACACACTTTTGATCTTCTTTTTCATAGAGCATTGTCAAAGGGTTCCTCAAGACCAGAGTCTGAGCAGAGCCAAAATGGGGCCAGACAATCAGAGCAGAGGGGAAATGGGGGTGTTCTGAGGGGTGGATGCGTATAGAAGACAATGTACTCCTTGTCAGTATTTGAGCCAGCTGTCTTCTCTCTTAGGTATCACAACTGTGCTCACCATGACC
Organism: Chloebia gouldiae; assembly: GCA_003676055.1. Taxonomy (NCBI): domain Eukaryota; kingdom Metazoa; phylum Chordata; class Aves; order Passeriformes; family Passeridae; genus Chloebia; species Chloebia gouldiae. The sequence continues at coordinate 2,868,997 of QUSF01000041.1, forward strand.
ACCCTGAGCACCATCTCCCGCAAGCACCTCCCCCGTGTTTCCTACATCACAGCCATGGACCTCTTTGTCTCTGTGTGCTTCATCTTTGTCTTTGCCGCTCTCATGGAGTACGCCACGCTCAACTACCTGGTGGGAAACAAGAAACCACTGGACCACAGCCACAGGAAAGCCAGGCTGGTAGGTCAGAGGGGCCAGCAGAGGTGGGTGCTGTTACAACCCCAAACTATTTAAAGATATCCTTCCTGAGCCTGCATTGGAAACTGCTGATGTTCTTTTAGGACCTGACCCACACTGAGTTCACCCAGTCTTCAGACCACTCTGTGTGCTAGGTCTGAGAGGTGAGACACAACTAGAAAAAGTAGCTGAGGCTCCCTTCAAACAAGGAACCCCCTGTCAGAACCAGGTACCCTGTGCTCTCTTCAGAATTGCTGGAGAGCTTATCAGAACAGTTTAGAATAACTCACCTGACTGAATGTAAATGCCACTTTAAGATATTTGTATTAGTTTGGTCTCTTGATTACAGCAGTATCTTAGGTCACAGAGATGCAGAAACTGACTTTACTTTGTGGTCTTCCATCAGAAGACCTCCTGAGTGTGAGGATAGTGAGCCCATGGTGGTCATCATTCTCTTCATCATCATCCTCTATCATGATATCTGCCCTAGCTCTTGGCAGGTACTTCTGACACATAAACTGAAAGAGGCCTCTGACCTGGGGCAGAACTGAAACAGAAAAATATATATCTCTTCTGGGCCAGGCTCATTTCCCAGCACATCCCCCCCACCCTCCTATACCAGGGTGGACAGAGCTCTTCCATGGGGCTCATGATGAGCCACATACAGCCTCTCCCCAGCTTTTCTCCAGTAACAGGCAGCAGGCAGCAGACACGTCTGGGCTGTGTGCTGTGTCTTCAGCTGAGCTCAGGGAAATGAGAGAAGAAGCCAGAACAGATCGAGCAGGTCGTGTTTCTGCACTGACTGTTATTGGCACAGATGGGCAATCAGTGCAATCAGACCTTTGCTGAGTAGGGCTGTGCCCTGGGGTGCCAGGGAGAACACTCACAGTCATGCAGGGAGCTGCCAGTTCCCCAAACATGGTGATTCACAGCCAGGTGCAAAGACCGGGGATGATCAGTCATCCCCCTCCACTGAACTGCACATCAGATCATGATCTGCTCTCTTGCCAGCTGGGTGGGGGCAGGTGTCCAGAACATGTTTTGTTGCCTCTTCCTCTCCTTTAATCTGCCTGCCTCTCCCCTCGCAGCCACCTGCCGGTGCACAGGTGATGCCAACCTTCACCACCATCAATATCAACCACATCATGCACTGGCCCGCGGAGATAGAGGAGGATGAGGATGACGAGCCCGGCTCCCCGTGCCTGGAGGGGAAGGAGTGTGAGAGGTTCTTCTGCTGCATCGAGGACTGTCAGACGGGAATGTGGCGGGAGGGGAGGGTCCGCATCCACATATCCCGCCTGGACTCCTACTCCCGGGTCTTCTTCCCCACCGCCTTCCTGCTCTTCAACATCGTCTACTGGATTGCCTATCTCTATCTCTAGCCCTTCTTCATCCTCAGCTGGAATGGACAGGGCACCAGCAAGAGGGGCTTCTCGAGGAGCACAGAGAACAGCATCTCTCCTGTTGTAGTCAGCTGTCAGTCTGAACAACCCGACATGGTGATTCCCTCTCCTGCTCTCTCATCTCTTCTGAGAAGAACAAAACAGCTTTTTTTTTTAGCCTTCTAACATATCTTTTTAGAGAATTTACCCTTCCCCAGACAACCCTCTCTCCAACACCACCAGCATTGTACTCCATGTAAGATTAACCAAAAACATCCTATTCCCATCTCAAGCATTAGGGATTTTGTCAAAAAAACCCCAAAACCTTAATGCATTTCATTTTTCCATCCAGTCCTACTCCAAAATTTCAAGGGAAGTAATGGCAAATGGGAGTTTTCTGCACAGTTTTTAAGACTGCAAAGGAAATAAAATACATCTTACGACTTCTGCACCACTTCCACCAGAACAGACTTTGTGGGCTGCTATCAGAAAGGTCAGAAGGAAATAGTGTGGAAAAGGACAGCAGTGCAACTTTCCCACAGTAACTGGGCTTGGCTGAAATGTTTTGGGCCTGCCCAGACATATGATGGTGGCATTGAGGAGGATGGAGCTGCTGCAAGCCTCCCCCAGCTCCCCGCAGAGTATCTCAGAAGCATTCCTCACGGATCACTCCAGGACACCCACCCACTGAGGCACTGCTGACTCCCATCCGATGGCAATGAAAAGCACTTCACAGGCTGGAAGGGCCCACCTGCCTTCCAGAGCAGACTCTTCAGGGCCCACGGTGACATTTCTGCTGTGTGACCAGGACTCGGAGCAGGCTTTGCAGTTGAGCATAGCCAAAAGAGGGGAGAAGACACTGTGAGAAGGGCCAGAAGAAGCCTCCTGAGCCTGTTGTGAGGTAGTTCCCTTTGGCCTGTCTCACATGGGCTGTGAGTCACAGAGGAACAGTGCTGTCCCATGCAGTGACACTCGTTGATGCCATCAGATCAGTGTTGGGTGGTCGGTGCCAACCTGAGGAAGGGGTATAGCAAAGGGAACACACAGCTTCCAGTGCGTTCCTGCAGCTCAGATGTGTTCCCTTCTTTATTTTTCTCATAATTGCAAAAAACAAGAGTTTTCACTCTAACTGATGACCCCTCCCGGTTGCCATCATCACTTGGCCTGTTTCCTCATAAAATCAGGACATGGAGTGAGGTATCCCTGATGGATTTTAAGAAGGACAAACGTAGTGAGATGGTCCCATCTTAAAGAGATGGAGAAATGCATAACACAGTTTCAGCGGGGGAGAAACTGCATAATAAAGAAGAGGAAACTCAGGCCCAAGGTCCATAATGTGTCAGCTGGCTGCCTCCCCATTTACACCAGCTGCTGATGCGGCCCACAGCATGATTGTTAAAAGCAGTGGGCCGTTAATAGTTACTTACTGTGTAAATTAGAAACAAAAAAGGTCTTTTTTAAAAAACAGCATGTTTTAGAAAAAAATTAGGACTTAAAAGGCTTGTCAGGAGAAGAAAGCCAGCATGGCTGCAGAGGAAAAGTTAGAAAAGGCTGGCTCACAGGACAGCTAACAGAGGCAGGAGGTTTTACATATTCTTGGAGAGCAATTTGGTCTGGCTTAAAGACGGATTTTGACACTGTTAAATCTGATCTGAATAATGAAGTGTCATGTTTAATTCATTCCCAAATGCAGCCTTACCTGGGTTCCAGATGAACAGCTAGAGCATCTTATTAAGTATACAATAGTACAACATTCAGCTAAGTATAACCTAATGGGGTCAGACCAGCAGAGCTCTGAACGGGGAAATTGTGCCTGTCTAACCTGTTACAGTTCTTTAAAATACCAAGAAAGAGATAAAGGTTACTCAGAAGCATAATTTGCTTAGCTACTCCGACAGCTTTTGAAAGGGAGGAAAGAAATTGTGGCGGGCGGTTCTAACTGAGGAAATTGATTTAGCAAAAGAATTATTAAGGAGGTTCTAATTAGAGGAAATTAACTGGGGGGGGGGGGGGAGAATTGTTAAGGAGGCTTTAATTAGAGGAAATTAATGTTTTAGAGAGAAAGACACAGAGAGGGAGAAGTCTAAGAAAAGAATCAGAACAACTTGCAGACAAGGGAAGCTGCTGGGTGACAGTGCCGACTCCCAGCCAAGCTGGCTGATGTTCTGCTCCCAGTAGCAAAGTGTTATTAGATGTAGCAACAGAAAAAGCTCCTATGACTCAGCCCTACACCGACAGGGAGCTGGATTAAACAGGGTCCTGTGATCTCTTTGGGGTGCCAAAAGGAAAGTGCATCCTAGATTAAAAGTGGCGCACACGACAGACTCTGAGTGAAGCATGGCCTCACATTTGGGAAGGAGCTGTCGGGGCTGTGTGGGAGGGGATGCCCCTGTGGCAAACCAGAGTCTGTGCCAGATACCTCCTCAACAGGATGGTGGCTTGAAAGGTGTGCAGGCAGTGGAGGCTGCATGAGCACAGGGAGCAAAATGTGGAAGGGAAAAATTAACAGCCCTGTGCAATGGAGCCCGAACAGCTGCAATTTGCTGTAGCTTCAAACCTCTTGGTGAACACATATGATTATCATGGGCACTGGAGAACAGACTTCAGCCCTGAGAGCAGCAACCTGTTGAAATTAGACGTTTTACAAAATCAGCCAGGAGAGAAACAGGGTGTACAAAAACCTAAGAGGACAAAGTACACTTGAAAGATTGTAAGATTTCACCAAAAAAAAGATAAAGCCAAAACACACCTAGGTAATTTAACCAATGATGGAGGATTTGACAGAGGAAAATAGTCTAGCGTGGGCTGCAGCACAAGGAAGCTTATTACTAAGGCTGGGGAAGGAGGAGGGAGGGGGCTTTTTGGCTTAGGGAAGTCTGTGCCCATCATCCATAGCACAATAAATAAAGGCATGCACATATTCTATCATGTTTTTAATTTTCTATAGTATAAAAAAAAAAAAAAGAAAAGGAAAAAAAAAAAGGAAAGCTAAGAAAAGCCAAAAAGAAAAATCTGCCATTCTTTTGGAATTACTTTGCAAGGCTCCAGCTTACTTGTAAAATGGTTTTCCAGCTATTGGGAGGGAGCTTAGAGCACAGAGACGTCCAGTAGTCATGAGCTGCCCTGCTCAGCATGGCCCTGGGAGTCGAGCCCTTCTGTGCCCTCCTAGGCTGGCATTAGGCACAGATCAAGCCATGGGGCTGAGCTGTGCTGCTCTGGGCAGAGAGGACAGCGGCACCAGGGCTGCTGCAAAGCACTCAGTGCTGTGCTGCCTCCTTCTCTTATGGAGGTTTCAACACTCTCCTCTTCCCAGGAATTTGATGGAGGAGCTTTATGCTGTCAGCCGCACCAGCCAAGTGGGCACTGGGCATCCCTCACCTCCTGCCCCCCCTTCCCAGGGACCAGCAAGTCCCATTCCCAGCCCTGCACATCCCCCTGCCATGGTGAAGACAAGCACACCCCAGGGCAGCAGGACCAGGGTGGTGACCTGTCCCTCTGTGCCAGGCACTGTGAGGCCACTCAGCTCCTGAGGTCAGCTTTGGAAGGGTCTGGAGCACAAGTCTGATGAGGGGAAGCTGAGGGAGCTGGGAAAGGGGCTCAGCCTGGAGAAAGGGAGGCTCAGAGGAGACCTTACTGCTCTCTACAACTCCCTGACAGGGGGGTGTGATGAGGCATGGGTCGGTCTCTTCTCCCAGATAACAAGAAACAGGATAAGAGAAAACAGACTCTAGTTGTGCCAGGGCAGGTTTGGTTGGATATTGGGGAAAAATTCTTCCTTGGAAGGGTGGTCAGGCTGTGGAACAGGCTGTTCAGGGAAGTGGTGGAGTCACCATCCCTGGGGGTGTTTAAAAGACGGGGAGATGTGGCGCCTGGGGAGATGGTTTAATGGAGTCCTTGGCAGTGTTAGATTTACATTTGGATACAATGATCATAAAAGGTCTTTTCCAACCTAAATGATTCTGTCATTCTATCACTCCACTAGCCTCGTATCTAATGATGGGGACTGGAAATTATGATCTCAGCATTCATGTCTTGTGGCCTTTGTTTGGAATATAAAAGGAAATCAGGAAAAAGGTTGATTTTTCATTTCTCTGCCTCAAATTCCTATTCTTCCCCTCCAAATTAAGGCGCATAAGGAATCATTTTTAGCCTGTATGCTCTTCAGGACAGAGGTTTTGTTACTGTGTGTTTGTACAGGGGCTGGCACTCTGGGGCTTGGTCCCTAACTGAGATTTCTGGATGCTTCTTATTATACATAATAAACAACATTATACACTGCCCATCCTTACCACTGTCCATCTACACCTTGTAAGAAGGGTAGAAATTGTCCCCTGCCCCTCTCCTGATAGGGTTACTGGAGCTGATTAATTAATTTATTTCCAGAGAAAACCATCTTGTTGGAAAGTGGGGAAAAATGTCACTGATATTTTTGATGGGTGGTGGGTAGTTTTGGGTTTATTGTTTTTCTTTAAGAAAGGCAGAAGTTGCTTCAAGTCAGTGCTGCTCAGGAGCAGTCTCAGCCATTTAAAGTCATTATTTGTAAAGCAAAAGGCCTTGCTTGTTCCCCTCAGTCTGCTGCCATTGTAAATAAAATAACTGATGTTTCCCCCAATGTCTTGGGGTGGAGGGGGTTTGGCAGTAATATTTGGTGGAGTTTATTTCTATATTTCCATTCATGCTGGTGACTTTTGGAGCTATCATAACCTAAAGAAGAGCCCCAGCTCTGGAGAAGGCCTCGCTCAAGAACCACCCTCTTGTCCCTGGGCCCACACAGCCACATCTGCGGCACATTAACCTTTTAATCATTTTATCCCCCTTTGTTCCCCACTTTTGAGTGTCAGTGGAGGTGTTGTTATTTACCACTGAGGCACAGGGGGGGAAGGTGCTGCTTTCCGAGTGCCCTGGGGCAGAAGCCCCTGGCTTGGCACCAGTCCACAAATGGAGCAGCTCCACCTCTCCCTGGCATACCGTGTGTCCCTCCAAGATTTAGCAGTGCCCAAAATGTTAAAAACATGAGGTCATTAAGGGGGAGGGAAGGGGAGAAGAGAAAGTTATATCAAGTAGTTATTTTTTATATTCCTAATATACATTCATTATAATTTGTCTTCCTCTTAATGCATCAGATTTGTAGGCCTTGGGAAGATTGAATTTAAGGAGAATGAGAGCGGCCAAAAATTTTCCGGGCTGTGTGCCTCAGGGAGACAGGAACACTCCTGCCTGCATGGGATGGGAGAGGAGCTGCCTCCCTCAGGGAGAAATGGCCCCATCACCCAACAGCACCCACAGCCTCTGGCAGCCCGTGCAGGGCAGGAGGTGCCTGCTCTGAGGGGCTGGGGTGGAACATGCCTCCTTCCCAGAGTTGCCATCAGAGGGGTGAGGAAACCCAGGGGAAATGCACGATTGCCTGCAGACCTCCAATTAAAAAAAAAAAAAAAAAAAAAAAAAAGGCTTTTTTTTTAAAGGATTGTGCATGAGAAAATTGACTCAATTTCTGTCAGAAGGATTCTCAGGTCTTTCTCTTTCAGGTTGGTTTTCTGTTGCTGTTGATGCTTGACACGATTTTACCCCTCTCTACTTGTTTTTTTCCCTTTCTACCCACATCTTCAGAAAAAGCAAATACTAGAGTCTGGGCCCTCTCTGTCCCAGCCACACTTCTGGCACCATCTGAGCATCTATGAGAGTAAGAACAATGCAGGATGGAGGAGAGCTAGGAAGCCTCAATAGTTGCTCTGAGCAGGTCGGCATAGCAACATCTCCAGGGAGAGTGCTCCATGGGGTAATTTCCATTCACTTTAAAGCCCACTTGGGCTGCTGGAGTGGTATGAAAGGGACTCAGAAAAAGCCTGTTAATTAGGATTAGCAGCTTCAGGAACATCAAGCCACAGTGCTCTGAGCTGAGCCCTTTATCTAAAAGAACTCAGGGCTCTTGACTACCCCCTTCACAAAGCACAGCATACTGTGTGTCAAGGCAGACAACTTTGAAATCAGATGGCAGCGCCATCTTTGAGGGAAGGGCCCTACCCTGGCTGCTGAATGGCTCTGCAGCCCCTCTCCTGTGTTCACACCACCCTTTGCTGGGCTCAAGAGGAACAGACCCATCTTGTCAACACAAGTTGAATGTGGTGTGAAACCCACAGGGCGTGTGCTGGGTGCCCCTGGGTGAGGTTTTGGGATGATGCACATGCCACGGATGTCTGAAGAGCCCCAAGAGAAAGAGGACAGGAGGTGGCAGCCATGGATGTCACCGTGCTCTTTCATGGACTTCTCAGGAAAACAAGGCAGGGACATTTTCACAGCTCCTGGGATATGACTTATTCAGCTGCCATAAGGTTACTGCCTTTCATCATTCTGCTGCATGAAAGGCCCAAGGAAGGTGATAAGTCTGTAAAAATGAAACCCATCTTTGCAGCCGCCTGTATCACACACATAGGCAAAAACAGGCTGTAGGGAAAGGTTGAGTCATTGCCAGGCTGCCATTGGGCTGATTTGCATCTCTGGAGTGTTACTGACCTTGACAAACCTCCTCGGGAACTTTTGCTGCACCTCCCCTTGCCAAATGTGTGGTGAAACACAGATGTCTCCCTCACATTATTCTGCTTCTCTGGGTGTTCTCATCTCCTCAGGGTAAAACACTACCTGAATCAGAGATGAGCTGAAGGCAGAGCTGCCCATCTGGGACTGGAGTACCAGTTTCCTCTATACATTGCTCTTCCTGGAGAAATAACTTTAGTTCTGGTCAAAAAATACCCATGGCAGCAATTCAGTCCTTCACACTGCAATCTGGTTTTCAAGATCATGCAATCCAGGCCTGCTGGCAGCCATGCTCTCAGCTGTGCCCATCACAAAGGAAAAAGTCCTTTGCCCTACAGACTGCTGGACCAGGTTCAGGCAGCTCTGAAACACATTTTAAGGCAGAAAGGGGCCTATAGTGTCCTCCCATACTAGCCACAGAAAATCCCAGTAACCTCTAACCTCAAAGAATATATATATATAGCAGCAGAACCTCACCAGGCCAGAAAGACAAGGAATCTCTCCCCAAGACTTTACAGTCAGCATCTTGAAAATGCTCAGTATCTGCTGTGGTCCTTGCCATGAAGACATTCCATGAGGACCATCCTTCACCAACCAGCCCCTCTGTCACAGCCAGGCCCCCCCAGCATCCAACAGAGATCAGGAGCTCAGGGAAGGAAGTCAAGACAATCTGTGAGAAGGAAAAGCTGTACTAAGGATTTAGTCAGCCAGAACTGTCACACCTCAAAATAACAGGTACAATAACAATTCTAGGTGACTGAATTTCTGAGTATGATCACACATTGGCAAAACAGGTAGGAACATAGAACTGAAGACTAGTTTGGGTTAGGAGGAATCTTTCAGTTCAATCTAATCCAACCTCCCTCTAATGAGCAGGGAAATATTCATCTAGATCAGATTGCTGAGAGCCTCAGAACCTGACCTTGGATTTCTCAGAGATGGGGCTTCTACCTGAGCAGCCTATGCCAGGTTTTCACCACTCTCATTATAAAAAAAAAAAATTGTCCTTGTGTCCAGGCTGAACTTACCATCTTTTAGTTTAAAACCATTACTCGTCCCATTTTGGCACTAAGCCAAAGAGCAAAAGGAACTGCACAGCCTCTGTAGCCCCTCTGCCCAGCACCACTGGGATATTAAAGCCTAACAGCCGAGTGGAGGAACATGCTGAGTTCACTCAGGCATTTCTTATTAGTTTCCCGTGACTTCTCAATATCCTGCTACTCAATATATTCATCTGGCAGCAAATTAGAGATGAGGGAAAAATGTCTCTCCCTAAGTCATCCAGAGAACACAAAACGACGAAGCAAAATCATAACAGACAGGGAAACGTCTTGTGAGTCATCATCTTCCCTCCTTCCCCTCTCCCTTTGCAGCACTGCTGATAGCCCCAGTATTGCTCCATGAAGCCTGGAACCAGAAGGTACCATTCCTGCCTTTTTTGCTTTCATTTCACATAAGAAAAGGAAGAAAGCAGCAATTGGATCTTTGTGTCTCTCTATTTCAGACACCTTGTACATGCTCTGCTGAGATTGATGGCCCAGTTATGCCAAATCCATGACATAAATTAACTGTCCCTTTCCCATCATGCCCAGTAAGAGCTTACCCACCCACCATCCCCAAAAAAAGAAACACCAAACCAACAAAAGAAACAAACCCAAACAAATGGATTCATCAAAGAGAACACCAGAGCAGTTGTGATCAGTGCAGAACAATCCAGGGGTGCTACACATAAAAGGAAGGAAAATGGTCTCATGTCTGTAGAACAAAGAAAATGTTTTTGTCAAATCTTCAGCTCTGTATGTTCAAACTGCAAGGCAATTTCAGTGGCATTGGTTTTGCTGTATCCTACCATATATTTCAAATTATAGCTTGATCATCAACTTTCACTGTTCAAAAAGAAAGATAAAAACTTGCTCTAGGCTGCTGTATTTTAAAAAACCATTTCTGATTTTTTGGCCAAATTTTCAGAACAAATACATTTGTCCTTGAGATACTTTTTATTTGATCTGCATTGATATTCATAAAGTAACCCACTTCTCCCTGGCTGAAGGGACTGAAATGTTTGCTACTGACTTCAGATAAGCCATTAATAAATGTTGCTGACTTTAGGGGTTATGGGGTCACCATTCCTTGTGGACCTATAGGTGGCCAACATTCCTACAGTGTTCAGGGCCTGAATTCAAATTCACTGCCAGTGTATATGTATATATTAAGGGGAAATTTGGCAGGTTGAAAACATCCCCATCTTTCATTAGTTAAAGCAAGAGAAATATCTAGCTTGGAACTCTTGGAATCCAAAAGTGAAGAAAACTGAGTCCACATACACCATCCCACCTGTGAAAAGAGGAATGAAGAGAAGTGAGGTCTTGGCATGGCACTCTAGGAAGGGATGAACTCAGCTCATTCCTGGTGTCTGCCACCTCCTTTCTGCTCTGTGACTCCTTACACTGAGGCTGCTGCCCTTGCAAAGTGCAAAATCTGTATTAAGTGATGTGCAAAAACCACCCAAAGACACAGGAGGTTGCTCACCCTGTTTGCTCCCTAAGCCACATGCACACACAAAACCACTTTTTGACACCAGATACCTCTGGCAGTGACAGCTTTCACCTGCTGATTGCCCCAGCTCCTCTCCAGGGGGGTTGATTTTTCTGCTGACTCTTGAAAATACCAAGCCAGGAGGAGAGACCTGGAGTGTGGAGCTCTGGAGTATATGGCCCATGCTGGCTTTTACCATCTTAGGCCAGCCAGAGGTCCAGGCTCTCCAGGAGCACTGTCCCAAGGCAGCAGAAATTCATTTGGCTGATACGTGAGTTTTCAGGAAGAAGGAAGAAAAGCAGGATGTGACTTCAGAACAAGTTTTACTCCAAAAGGCAGCTGATGATTTCAGGTAAGTCACCTGACCTCACATGTAGTTCATGACTTTGGATGGAACAAGCATGGGGTGGGGGGAATATCCAAAAATAATATAGATTTTCGGCCACCTAAAAATGTATCAGAACAGAAACAATTTCTCCCTGTGATCATATTCTAGAGCAAAGCCAGAGCTCTCCTCAGAAGATCAGATTCTTTGTTGGTGGCCTGAAACAGCCTCTGTGAGGATAAAGCACAAGGACCTCCCTTTCAAGGAATTAAAAAGCCTCCTGACCTCAAGCCACCCATAGAAGCTTGCTGTAACATTTCCCAGACCCAGGCCTGACCCTACACAGTCCCACTTGATGGAGACAGGTGAAAACTGGGGTCTCCTTCCCCAGCAGTCCTACTGTTCGCCCTCACTGTCCCCAGAAAATGACATTATACCCATGCTGCATTCAGTCATCCTGCTACAGATGACCCCTAAGGGTTCTCACATGAAGAGGAAATAAATAAGACTGAGGCACTTTGCTTTTCCTCCATTCAATCCAAGGCAGCCAGGACACAGCCAAGCTTTTCCTGCACCCCAAAATGGGAGAGGGTCCCTGGCAGGACCCTCATCTCCTCATCTCAGGGATTGCTTATTGTATGGGCAGATTATTATACTGCAAATTTTATCTTAGCTATAACTGGAAAAAGTAATCATGGCAAATGCAACAGCTCAGAAGGAATCAGAATAGGATTAGACATTCATATGAATAAGAATAGCTTCTGCACTTTGACTTGCTGTGATAAAAATAATAAGAACCTCAGTTTTCACACTCCAGGGCAGAAAAATGATCTCTGAACAAGGTGTTAGAAATAAATTTCCTCTCACAACAGTGGTCCTGAACTGCCCAGGCCACAGCACAGGACCTAGGGATGTGTGGTATCTGGCTGGAAGCCCCTGGGCTTGTTCAGGAGCTGCTGCAGCCACAAGAGCATGAGATGGGTTGCAGTTATCAGAAGTAAATGAAGCAAGGCCATCACTCCCCTTTTTCTTTGCATTTCCTTGCTAAATCCCAGTCCACACCAAATGAAGCCCAGTGGGTTTGTGCACTGCATTCCATGGATCTCCTCACTTTCTCTGGCATGCTTCTCTGCAGAGATGGATCACTGCTACCCCTCGCCTCCTCCTCCCCCCAGGCTGAGCCTTTAAGTGGTAATGGCTTTAGCTGATTAATAAACTGGCTTGAGACTGCTGATCTCTTTGGACCATTAAACCTTTCCCCAGCGACTCGTCATTAATCCCTCCAAAAATCCTCCTAGATGAGGTTGTTGTTAGCACCATCAATACTTTTTAAGGCCTCAGTTTGCCGTGGAAAGGAGCAGGGCAGTGCGGGAAAGGTGCATTTGTCAGGGGAGCCATCTGTTGCCGGGCTGCAGACAGCTAAGGCACAGCTCAGTGCCTGCACCCAGGTGAGAGCTGTCCCTGTTCAGCATGGCACCAGGCATCTGGGGGGTAAGGAAGGCCAGGAGCAAAAGCTGGCATTTTTTTCCTTAATTGCAGCACCTTTGGCTGGGGTCAGAAGGCTCCAGCACACCTGGCTACCGAGGAGCTCCTGCTGGTATCTGCAGAGATGCTTTCAAATGAACAGATCTGGGACAGCAACCACCCACAGCACTGCTACCTATAGACCTCAGCAAGCCCCCTTGTCTTAGCTCCTCTTTCAAATTATTAAAACAGCCACATCTTCAGCCAGAAGATTTGATTTGCCTTAATGTTGACTGCAAAGTGGAATTTCAACCACCTCTGCCACTTTCAGCCTCTTCCCTCATTGTCAGCACACTAGCCCTGATTATCTTTCCTAAGCTCTGCCAGGACTTTTTCACATCCTTAAATCTCATTACTTTGAGGGGCTTGGAAGGAGGATGGTGGCAGTGCAAGTGCTGAACTGTCCCCACCACTGATGGTGGCAGCATGGAGATCACATCTGCAGAGCCACAGCCCAGTGTTTCTGCATTTTAACCTAAAACCTCACAGCTATTTTTTCCCTCCCTGTGTCTGAAAAGTTGCAACTTTTGAACTCTGAGTTTTATGTCCATGTGAGCTTTTCAAATGAATGTTTTAAGATCAGGTTTTATAGATATGAGGTCACATAAGCCTGTCAGCTGGAACCAAGCCACAGCTGTGGCTGCACACAGAGCAGAGCATGCCCCAGTCTGGTGTGTGCTCCTGCATATTGCACTGCTGCTAAGGATCCCCTGCATGGTCACAGAGGGCAAGGGAGGGAGGGAGGGATGATGGGGCTACAAAACTGGACAGCAGTTTCCTTCTGGAGCCAGTTGTGTGAGGGATGGCTGCCCAGTGCTCAGGCAACATCAGAGAAAACAGCTGCAAAGCTTCAATTGGTGGCTTGATTTAGCCACAATGCCATTGCTCCAAAGCATGCCCAAGAGGGGCAGTGAGAGGGAAAACCCCTGGCACTGGCACAGCTTGGAAAAGGATTTCTCCATGCTTGGCCAAAGAGCTGAGCAGTGCTGTGCTCCTGATTACTCTTTCCATGTATCTGTGCTTCATTTGCCAGCTATAATTTGGAAATGACCGTGTCAGTTCTGTGATGTTGGAGTTCTGGATGTTGAGAATTTCAGACTTTCTGTGCTAGCAAACTTTTAACTCCTAAGAAAACACTACATTCAAACTAAAACCATAGAGAAAACTTCCAAAATTAATTAATAACACTAAGATTACAAGTGTGTAGTTAATTAAAAGTGTGTAATATCACAAAGTAGAAAACTTAAAGTTTTAGAATATAATAATATATATAAAACTAAAATAAAAGTTTTAAAGCAGTAACTAATCCTTCTTCTTCACCTGCTTCTTCATAATTTTAAGTAATATTTTGTAACTAAACAAAAAAGTCCACATTAGAAACTTTAAGTTTGTAATTAAAAATAAAGATAATTTAAGTATCATTTCTTAAATAATTTAACCTTAAAAAAACCTGCTAAAATAGTAAACCATTTTATAACTTATTAGTCAAATACTATAAAACTCACAACTTATAAATAAAAAATACTAAGCACCTAAATCTAAACACAAACTATCATCTCAAAGACCTTCAATGCCAATCTCAACCAAAAAAAACCCAAAATAAAAAACCGAACCAAAAAAAAACACAAAAAAAAAAGAAAAAAAACAAACAAACAAACAAAAAAGCCCAAAAAACTAACACTGTTCTTCCAGTGTGAGCCTTTTTCTACCACAGAATATGTCTTACCATTAAGCAAAACCTCTGCACATCCTCATCAGAGGGCTGGATCTGTTTCTTCACTGCCAGCACAGCCCATGTCCTGCACGAATGAAGCCCCAGATGAAGCTGAACAGGAGTTTTCAGAGGCCGTGGTGGCTTTGGCAATGGTTTGGTTGGTGCTGAGCACACCACGTATAGCCAGCAACAGCTGGACTCCACAGGGGAAAAAAGGAAACAACCACACACACATGCAAAAATCATCAGTCAGGATCCTTTTAAATGATTAATGCGGTGCACAGAGAAAGGCTTTTCAGCTCTCAAATATTCACATGATTGATTATATAAACCTTAACTCCTTGCAGCTACTGAGGACCCGTGTTTGTTTGTGGGCATTAACAGCTGCTGTGGTGTTATCATTAGAGCAGAGAGTGAGGATCCCATGGGGAAACAGAGGAAACCCCAAATTGCTCAAGTCATTTAAACATTCAGGGAGCTAAAACACTGCAGAGAGGTTCTGGAGTGAGCAGTGCTCGAGGGAGGGAGGGGTTACAGCCACCACAAAAGTCATTTCTGCTCTCTTGGGTCCATACAATTAATTATGGTTATTAATTATTTATGATGCTACATAAATAAGTAATAATTAGTGCAATAATCACCACTGAAATCATAGAATCACAGAATTATTTGAGCTGGGAGGGACCTTAAAGATGGTCTAGTCCAATCCCTCTGGCATGGACAGGGACACTTTTCACCAGACCAGGTTGTTCCAAGCCTCATCCAACCTGGCCTTGAACATTTCCAGGGATGGAGCAGCCACAGCTTCTCTGGACACCCTGTGCCAGGGCCTGCCCACCCTCACAGGGAAGAATTACTTCCTCAAATCTAATCTAAACCTACCCTCCTTCTATTTAAAGCCATTACCCCTTGTCCCATCACTAAAAATCCTTGTCCAAATTCCCTCTCAAGCTCTTTTGGAGCCCCTTTAGTCGCCCTTGAGGCTTCCCTTCTCCAGGCTGACCAGCATGGTTCTACTGCCCTGTTCCCCAGCCCTCCAGAGAGAACCTCCCTGTGACCCCAGATTCATCCCTAGAGGACGGCTTCCCCAAATCCGTTGCCCATTTCTGTGCTGGTGACTCCCAGGGGCTGTCCCCGCAGTGCTCACATTTGCAGATTTCCCCCTCTCTTCTCCCTGGCTGTGGACATCATGGCCCAAGAGACATCTGAGAATGGAGAGCATTGCACTGATCTCAGAGGTTTTGCATCATCTTAGGGCTTAACAAGCAATTACCTTTGTCAGTGAGGAGTGACCACACAGAGGTCACTTCTCATCCCACAGCCTCGCACCTCCATCCAGCCATCAGGTAAAGCAGGAGGACAGGAATGCCCCAACCCCCCTCCAGCCCTTCTCCTATCCATCCCATCTACTGGCACCTCATGCACGAGGATTCAACTCCACCAAAAATTAACATATTTTGCAATGCCCACACTCTGAAGAAACACCAGCCAACTCACACCATCAAAGAAACAACACTGAAACCCAAGAGCCAGCTCTTCTTCTCCACATCCAGCTCTTCTTCTCCACATCCACTCTCTCCCCCAGCAGGCAGATCCCAGCTGCTGCTCACAGCATCCCGGCCCTGGGGCTGACCCAGCAGGTGACATCGCCCAGCCTCCTGGGGACTTGCATAATGGGGAAGTGTCAGAGATTAGAGACAAGAGAGCAGCGGCTGCAATATAAAAGCAAACTGAAAAATTAAAGAGAGGAGCTGTTCCTTGCAGAGAACAAAATGAAAGAGTTGTGTGATTTGAGCAGAAGTGACCTTTACACTTCATTACAAGGAGGTGGCGTCCTTATGGGGTTATTAATATTTCCAGCTGAATTAGCTTGGGTTAAAAATGGCTCAAAGGAATGAAGAAGGAGAGGGAGAGTGAACAAAAATATATCATTCTGTCTTTTTTCCCTCCTCTTTGCTTTTTACTTTTCTTTTTTTTTTTTTTTTTTTTGTTGACTTGAAAGCAGAAGGGGCTGAGTGGCTGAGTGGTCATCAGGAACGAGGCTTCATTAGAAACAGGGAGAGCTGCAGAGTGAGCTGGCTGAGGGATCTTCTCTCCAGCTTGGCTGTGCTTCAGAAGAAGCCTGTGGTGCCTATGTGGCTGTTTCCACATTCACACCCAGGACACAGAGGGGGTTGTCACTCACCGAGCTGCAGAGACGTCACAGAACTGACATTCAGGTGGCTTTGAGCCAGCAGTGGAGCTCAGTCCACACGGAGTCAGTAGGATCTTCTAGGGCTGACATGCTCCCGTGGCTACTGTTCACCACCCTGTGGGCCAACTCATTCCCCTTGCCACAAAACATCAGTGAGGAAATGGACAACCCTGCTCAGCACATTTTAACCCACCTGACACGAGGGACAGACAAACACCCTCCCTCCCAAACAGAGACAGAGCCAAGGGCGCCATTAAGGCTGTCTGGGCAGAGGCAGACCACAGAATTCCTGCATAAAACAGAATTCTGTCATTTCATCCAGAAGTTCATACACACACGGGAAAGGACCTTCACCTCAGCACGTCCCAGCAGGTGCAGCCCCACACAGCCCCACAGAACCATGACTGCCAATAAAGTCCCAAAGCACTGGGCAAATTAAATGAGTAAAGTTAAGCTCAGCAACCTGAACCTAAATCCAAGCTACAATTTTGCTGCTCAGAGTCTGGAGGTGAACACAGTTGTGCTTTTTGCAATGATCACTCAGTCTCATTTTAGTCCCATCACTGAGATGCAAAAGTGTTGTTACCTTGATAACATCAGCCAGACACCTGCGTGTTTCTCCACAAGCCTGGCCTGAACAATTTCTTTTACTGCCTCTCTCTGCCCAGCAATAACAGGCATCAGGAAAACCCACCAGAGGGGAGAGAAACATAAAAGCAGGTGCACGTCAATAAGGAGGCAGGGTGCTCTGCTGGAGCCTGCAATCACTCCCAGGGGCTGCATTGTTACCACAGGGCTCCTTCCACACCATCCTCCCATCCTCCCTGCAGGTCCCCTTCCCCTGCTCCACTTGTGGAGGGGGCTCTTGCACATGTAATTTAAAAACACAAATCAAATGAAGATTCGAGGCTTTTGAAGTGATCATGAAATGGACACAGTAGCAGCTGCTTCTCCTCCAGTGGCTGCTGAATCACAGCCCCTCACTTATTTATAGGCCTCCCCTGAGTGCTTGCAGGCAATTCGATGACAAATGCCAAGGAACATCCACCCTCACCCCACAAGGTGTTGTTATCCTGGCTGCAAAGGAGATGCAGAGAGAGGAAACAGTGCCCTGTCAGCTGTGCCAGACGGGGGGAGGCAGGCAGAGCACCCGAGACACTTCACCCACCAGCCAGTGCCTCCAGCACCATCACCTGAGGCTGCTCCCAGCAAAGGCTCCCACCCTCCAGGGTGTAGCTCATGTCCATTTCTAATCCCCACAGCTTTTGATGCCATCTTCACTCTGACAAAGGGCAACACTCCCACAGTATTGACCACAGTAAAGAGGCCAGTGGTGCGCAGAGCAGATTTATCTGGGTTCTGAACCGATTCCAGGGACGGAGGCCAGGATGCTGATGCTCCAGAGGGAGAAGCAGAAGTAGATGCTGAGACCCCAAGTTTTCCCCTTATTGCTGGAGGCTGTGCACATAGGCCAGGCATTGAACAGTTCCAAGGGCAAGAGAGGGGAAAATTCAGACTTAATATGGCCCTGGTGCTAGGAAAAGGCATGAATGTGAGGTGAGAGGAAGGAAAAGGCTGGATCTTGCCCAGGCTGGGTCAGGGAGGTAGGAATGCCTTGCAGGGAAAGCAAAGGTGAACAGTACCACCTTCTTCTGTCCTTAAGAGCATCCCTCCCAGGTGATCTCCACCAGGGCTCTGCTCCAGAGGGAAGAAATCATTTCCTCTACCATAGTGCCAGGGAGCTCTCTCTGGGTGCATCCACAAACTCTGTACAGCTGAAAAAAGTAGGAATCAGGCAGCAGGATCTCCATTATCAGAGATGATTCACGGGCCACAGAGATCACAGCTTGCCTTGTAGATGTCACTGGGACATGGCAGTCCAGGAAAAGCATCTTATTTATAAACTGGGGCGAATTATGACTGTTGAGGTATAGCCCACACAGGAGCTGCTGCCTGCTTTCTGGAATAGAATGACTCTTTAAATGATACATGAGGCTGCAGGACCCCTTCCCAGGGCTCTCTAGCTGGGAAAAGGCCCCCTGGCAGATGTGCAGAGCCAGTTTCCCACAGCCCGACCAGGGCTTTCATAGGCTTCCTGGTGTTAGTTGCACTGCTGTAGCTGGTTTTTAATTCAAGTCATCATTCATAGATTAAATCTGAAGAGGCTCTTTGGACTAGACTTGTTTTCTGTGAAAACTGTCACATAGGCTGAAAAAGCAATGGGATTTACAGGGAACAGCCAGGAACTTGTTCTGGTGCAATTCCAGGTAGCCCCATGAAAGCCAGTGAGCTGCTCTGCGAGGGAAGCTGGGATTGCTGTGGAGTTTCTGGGATGAAAAGCCTGAAGTCTGATTTAGGGCTGAGCTCACAGTGAGGCTAACAGGACCACTGATACAGTCTCTGCCTCGATTCTTCTCTTTCATGATGTTTATAAGTACACGGTTCCAGGTCTAGGTGGAATTAGCTGATGGCATAAAATGTTTTTGAAGCATGAGCTGGAGTCAGACAGACATAAAGGTCATTTAGGTTTTGTTTTCTTTGTTTCAACTTTCTTTAGCCAAACCCATGGCTGATCTGAAAGGACAGGAGGCAGCAGCAGTCCCACACACTTGGCTGCGATCCACTGGGAAATGCAGCTGTGGAGCAGTGGGGAGAGAAATAGGAAAGAGTTGGGAAGAGAAGACTCCTTGGTAATCTCAACAGGCAAGTCCCACTTCAACTCCACTAACACAGAAAGCAATAACAGCAGTAGCTCATCCTCTGAATACTGTGACACGAAATTTATCTTTTTTCATTGCTTTCACAGCAATTTTGCACTGTGTTTGATAGCTGATGTGCATATCCAAATTCATGCAGCCCCACCACCCCTCTCCCTCTGCCTACTCACGCTCACCCACGCTCTTCTGCGTGTGACTCAGGATGAAAAGGGATTTGCAAAGATGCAGGGAACGTTTACAAGCCACCCACCATTTCACCCCCAGCCTGGGTGGCCACATTAGCATGTCCAGGTTGCATTTGGAGGCAAATCCCTGGGACAGGCTTTTCTTCTGTCCCCTGCACAGTCAGGCACAGAGCAAAGCTGCAGAGCTCTGCCTCAGAGTTTACTGCTGGCTGGGCATTGCGAGGCTGGGCTTGCTTTAAAACATGGCAAATTTCCCAACTTCTTGCACAATGCCTTGTCCATGTATGAGTCCAGGAGTGGTCACTGCAGCAGACCCAGAGACCTCCCCTCACCATAAGGAGGTCCCTTGGTCACCCTGCAGTGTAGGAGGGTGGGAGACATTTGCAAAACAGCCACAGCTTGCCCCGTTCAGGAGCACAGCAAAAACGGGATTGTGTGGAAGTCTATGGCTTTTTCTGGGCTGGTTGGGCTCGGTGTGGAGCCTGTGAATTCTCCAGTAAAATCTCTGCAGTGTGGGGGCACTGCGGCAGGTCCCACAAGCACAAAACCAGCAGAAAAAAATCCCCCAGCAGCAGCTGTCAGGGACTGACACGGGGCAAACAAACCAGATCTGGGTGACAAACCAAAGCCAGTCTCCCCCCTAACACTGGTGCTGAGGAGCCATTCAGGGGAGTGTGTCACCACTAACATCATCCTGTTTCCATGGAGACCAGATTAACAGAACTGTCGAGAGAAACTGCACTCCTAATCTCTCCCAGAGAAAAGAGCTGGCTGATACAAGAGACTTTTAAACATCTTTAATCCAAATTCAGAGTTTTCCTTTCCATGTTCCCTCTAATTCTTCTAGAGGTTTTCTGCCCCTTTCAGCCCTGAGCCCAGCACAATGACATCAAACAGTGCAGGCACCCACAGCCTCTTCAGTCCCTTGCTAATGTAAAATTTGTTATATCTCTCTCCAAAATTTGGCTCTCTTAAAAATAGCAATTCTACCAGGTCATCATGTGGAAGGGTCCTAAAAAATTATGTCTTTGTTGGTGCACTCAGCCTATTTTCTGGAGATGGAACTAGACCCTGAGGACAGAGAAGGAGGCACCTTCTTCCATCAATAAAAAGATGCAGGTCCTGCTCTCTGCATTGCTTGAGACACTTTCCTTTGCATTTTATCCTGAGCTTTTGTCTCTCTGTGGAGCATCCCAGATAAAATCAGGTCCTACAATAACACTGGATAATTTACCCACTGGAATGGCTCACTACAATTGCACAGCCTAACCTAAGGATTTAGAGAATCACAGAATGGTTTGGGTTGGAAGGAACCTTAAAGAACATTTGGTCCAACTTCCCTGCCATGGGCAGGGACATTTCCCACTATCCCAGGTTGCTCCAAGCCCCATCCAGCCTGGCCTTGGACACTTCCAGGGATCCAGGGGCAGCCACATCTTCTCTGGGAACCTGTGCCAGGCCCTCACCACTCACACAGGGAAGAATTCCTTCCCAATATCTGATCTAAATCTACCCTCCTTCAGTTTAAGGTTATTCGTTGTCAGAAATGCCTCTCCAGCTCTCTTTCTCTCCCCCTCCAAACCCCATATTTACTTCTATTTTGGGAGGAAGGAGCACAGTTACCCTGTTCTCTAGTTCTACCAGCCCAGTAGATTTAAGCACAGCAGAACAAGGCTGGCTTCCTCTCCAGATCTTTTTGGCTTGGACTGTCCTTTTCTTGGTGGACAATTCATATCTCCAAATGCTTCAGGAGTTCCCATGCCCTCCCTGCCCATCCAAGGCAGGTATCCACATTTTCAAACCACCATGCAGGGCCTTTACCAAACAGCTTTTGTGGATTTTTTTTTTTCCCCACAGTGGGATTCATGCTGATTAAGCCTTCTGTAGCCCTCTAAGTCTCCAGGCAGGTGGGACACTGCCCACAGCCCTTTGTGCTGTCCATTGAGGGCACACTGAGCACTCCACTTGTGGCTCATAAAGCTCTCCAGCTGTGCTGAGACATTTGGAATATCTCTGCCTGCTAAGCTGAGCAAGGCATCAAAGGCTCTGCCACCTTCCTGTTGCTTCCAGAAGTTAATAGAAATTTGACTCCTTGCTTTTCCTTGCCTTTACCCCAAAAGATTGTCAGGAGGATCGTGACATGGTTTGACAGTGCCAGAATGACGGGGAAGGAGTCAGTGTGACTGGGAATGTACAGTTCAATCTCAATTTCCTTCCTGCTCCCCTTGCCAGAGGGCTTGGAGACGTTCTGCACTTTTGGAGGCAGAGCTGTGGCTTTGCACAGCCCTGCCCCAGAGGCCTGGAGCTTGTAACTCAGCTGTACTACATCTCACCTACATCAGCCCTCTGGCCCTTCCCAGCACCTGCTGCCTTGGCACACAACACACATGCAGGCCTGAAGCTCCCCAGAAGCTCTGAAACAGGCACAACATGGCTCTGGAAAAGGCCAGGCTGAGGCACATCTGTGTCCTACAGCTGTGGGCAATGAAGGGTTAGTTTCTCTCCAGGCTCGGAAGACACAGCTCTGAAGCATCAGGCTATTTCTGCTCAGCAGGTCTGATTTCAGATGAGAGCTCTGCTGTGGGATAGAACTGGCATGTGGGATAAGAGGGAATAAAATTATACTCAGGGTATTTTGGTGCAGGGCTTCCTACACCTACTTCCATTGTCCTGCTCTGACTGAAGGCTCCATCTGGTTTGTTCATGGCTGGGCACAGAGGCTGGAGAGCAGCAGAAGGGGAAGCAAGGGCTAAGTTAAAGCAGGGTGATGCAAAGGCTGTGTTTGTAATACCTGCAGCTGCAAGAGACTGAGTTTTTGGTGGTTTGGGGTTTTTTTTAATTATTCTTTTTGGCTGGGTTGGGTTTTGTGTTGTTGGGTTTTTTGGGGGGATTTTTTGGGTGGTTTTTTGGTTCGTTTGGTTTGGCTTTTGGGTTTCTTTTTTGGTTGTTTTTGTTTGTTTGTTTGTTTTTTTGCTTGTTTGATTTGTTTTTGGTGGGGTATTTTGTTGTTGCTGTTGGTTGTCCATATATCAACCCCTGGGCTCTGTCTTGTATCCACAGCCACTCTTGGCCAGGACTTTGATCTCCTCCATCCCACCCAGCTCTCTGAACAGACAATGCCCAGAAGAGAGGACAAAACTGCAGAATGTCAGTACTGTTGTTTTTATTATTACAATTACTCATGTTCGGAGCAAACAGGTTGCCGTGTCCCCAGCACGGCCACGCAGTGACCGCCAGCAGGGACAGTCACGGTGATGCTCTGTCGGGGCCAGCACGGCCCAGGCGCTGCTCGGGGGTGTCAGAGGAGGGTGGGTGGCAGCAGGGCGTGGGGACAGAGCTGAGGCCAGCACACGAGGGGCGGGGATGTCACCGCCTTCCTCCCTTCCTCCCCGCACTGCCGGACGCGGTCCGAGGCGCTGGGGCAGCTTTGTGCCGCAGCGAGGGCACAGCGAGGGGACTCCGCTGAGTCGCCCCGCGGCCGGGATGATGCGGCTCCAGCGGGAGCTGTCACAAAGCCACCGTGCCTTGTTTGTGCTGGCGGGCAGGAGCTCAGCCACGGCCAGGGGAAGGAAGCGGGGAGGAGAGGGGACGGCCGAGATAAATAGGTAGCGTGAAGATAATAAAGGAGGACAGCTGGCCTAGAAAACTCGAGAGATAAATCAGCAAGGGAAAAAAAAAAATCCTGAAATTAATTCCAAAGCGTGAGGTTCCTGCTGAGCCTGCAGGAGAGAGGCACCTGGTGGCACCCACTTCATCTGTGGTGCCAGGCATTGCTGTGGCCAGCACAGCCGCGGCAGGCAGCTGCCACAGCCTGTGAGAAATGGATTTATGAGGCATTTTTTAAATCTGATAGCAAGTTTACATCGTTTTGTACATATGAATGCAAACACCGAGATAAGGTGTGCTGACTTAGGAATAGAGATGACGTTGTTCAGAGAGAGATTGAACTAGAAAAAAGTTTCAACAAGTTTCAAAATATGGCCTTGCAAAACGACCAGATATTTTGGGAAATTAGAACTGTGAAAGATGCATTGTAGCAGGAACACGTGGGGTAAAAATATAGGTGAGCGTTGTTAGAAGAATTAGCAGCCTTGTGTAGCAAAAGTTAATAAGCTGAAAAGCATTTATAAGATATTGTAACCAGGAAATGGGTTGGCTTCTGATAGAATGGCATCAAGTTTCACATCTCTTATGTTTTATCCTTCATCGAGAATGATAAAGGAATAAAACCTTGTAAAACACCTCTCAGTTGCCCCATCTCTGAAAATCTGAGAAAACCAACAAGAGCCTTTCCCAGCAGCAGGGTTAAAGCCATGGAAAAGCAGGTGGCTGTCCTCAGGAGCAGGGGGCCTGCTTGGCAGGACAGGGGTGGCTGCTCAAGCCCCAGCACAGACTCACAGCCCGGGCCTGCCAAGTCTCTGGTGCCTGGAGGATGCAGCAGGGCTGAAGAGACCAGCAGGGACCTGTCTTTGCCTCCCTATTCCAGTCCTTTCCTTACCTTGTCATTATTTGAGATTCCAAACCCCAACAGAGGAGCTGGGCAAGCATCCCTGGACTGCCTTGGGGCAGCACTAAAGCCCACAGAGCTCTGTGAAGGCCAGAGATGAGGGCTTGCCACCCTCCCAGTTGGGCCAGCGTGTCTGCACAAAGCAGCAGCACTCACCAAAGCTAAAGGAAATCTCATCATTCAAGTTCTGTGATGCAACGCAGCACGAGATGTAGGAAGGTTCATTAACGTCTGTAGTAGCAAAGACACCCAAAAATGCACCCTGCTGACCTGAGCAGGATCTCACAGGAGGTCCGTGGCCCAGACACAGACAAATCTCTCTCAGCTCAGCGTTTTTCCCGTGCAAATGAAGCTGGCACATAAACACACAGCACTGGTGTCTTCACAGATGGCATCAGCAAGCAAAGTTTCCCAAAGCTGCAAAGAAAGATGGAGGGAAAGTTAGAACAGGATGAAACGGGGCAGCCGCTTAGGCTTTCCAGTTTGGCAGAAAAATTACGAAAGAAAACAGAGCAGAGCCTTTATTGCCTCCCAGCCACCCTGTCTCCCAGCATGGGAAAGGCAGCTCACAATAATCCTCCCTCCATCCCTCCGCTGCCTGGGGCCGGGCTTGAGAAGTGCAAAGAGCCGCCACAAAGTCAGGGCTAAGTGGCAGCTTCCCATTTCCCAGCTCTAATTGCCAGCTGAGCAGCCGGCTAATCTCCCAGAACGTGCTGCGATAAGGGGGCTGCTGAGTCCCGGAATCGCTTCACAGCTGCCATCGAGGATGCCGGGAATTGCCCAATTATTCCCCCGGTGCCTCCACACCCCACATTTCCTCCCTCCTCCTCTCTCAATTTTGTAAATCAGGATTTTTTTTTTCCCCCCCTCTCAAAAACAGCTGGCACAGGATTTCTCAGCAGTTCAGTAGGGATGAAGATATTATATCTGGGCTGGCTAATCCTGTGTGGGCAGGGAGAAGAAAATGGGGGGAGCAGCAGCGGGATCCCAGTGGCTGCAAAGGCTGCACTCACAGGTGACGGTCCGAATTCATCCCAGCAAGCCAGCACAGGCCCCGAGTACAAATCACATCCCATTTCCAGCTCCTCAATGGCTCTATTGAGTAATAAATCATCTGGCTGAAGCATTCACACTCTCACAGTTACCTTATTCAGTGCTGAGAAGTTAAAACCTTCCTGCCAAGGCCAGCAGGCTGGGGAGAGTCAAATACCCAAAGCCCTCAGAGCTCAGCAGTGAAAAACAAAACAAAATAAATGCCAAAGCCCACAAAAGAGAAAACAAGTCCCTGAACTGTAGATCACCTGCACATCTCCATTTGTTCAGCTGTTTTTCTCCAGATGATGCAGTGGGCCAGGGAGTCATCTGGCATCATCAGAGGGGCAAACAAGCCTGGCCACTGTCTAATCCAATGCTGCTGTGCACACACAGGCAGCAGGGCTTAGATCCCAGCCCTTGGCTGTCTTTGCAGCTGTTTAAAGCTTGGTTTTGTCCCTTAGATGCCACTTTTAAGCCCCAGAATGGCAGCTTTTCTTTGAATTTACAACACAGGCAGAAGTCTTCAATGCCACCAGAAGGAATGAGGGACTTAAAGTTCATTAATTTTTGTTAGATCAGGGTTGTTCTTCTGTAAAGAGTTCATAAAAATTTGGATACAAATACATTAAATATGCAGCACCTCCTGCAGCACACGCAGGTGGGTCTGGGTTCTCCTTTGTGCTCTGCACTACCAGCTCATGGCCTAACCCACCTGCAAATACCAATAACCACAGCATCTGTTCCTCCAGCACATCTGGAGGTGGCTCTCCACCTCCCAGCCCATTCCTCTCCTATTCCCCCCATTCCAGACCTGGAAGGCATCAGGCAGAGCTAGTGTAATGCCAATTCCTGCACTGGTTTAGTGCTGGGGATGTCTCAGTGTCCCCTCTCAGCTTGATGTGAGCTAACACTGGCCCTAAAGCCATTGGACACAAATCCACCCCCATCCCAACTCACGGCAAGCTGGAAAGTGAGATGAACCAACAGAGGACGGAGAGTCTCAGCAAGGGGAGGAAAAATAGAGCAGAACAGGAGAAAAAGATGACTTAAAATCCCACAGTGCACCTCTACTCAAAGACTATCACCCTGTGTTGCAGGAGAAGAGTCGGGGATCACTGAGGCAGATCTGAGCTGGAAGTTAATTTACTGAGTGGGTCGTAGGCTGATAAATAAGATAATATATCAGATTTGCTGATCCACTAATACCCACACATCCACTCAGAGCTCTTATGCTTTGATATAAGCTGTAATTTGGCATATAAACAAAAATATAATGAACATAAAACTACAATGATTAACAAGACTACAGTTAGGTGCAACATTTAATTCATAGGTCTGGTGGCTGTTGGTGGTGACCATCTGAGCAGATTTTCTCACTAGTGATGTTTTCCATCCTTCTTCACTTTTGCTGTGACGTGGTGGGTTGTGGCTGGATAGTTAAAGTTGCATCCCGTAACTTTAATAAAATTACAGATGCAGGAATTGAGGGATTGTGCATAGTCTCTATAAATAGAGAAGCACAAAGGGCTCTCATGCAAACACATCCATTCCCAGCACATCCAAGTAGAGTCTCAGAGGTCTCTCTGGGATGGATTTCAAAATGACAAACATTTTGTTCAGTGTCAAGACAAATGTCTTGGGTCTTAACAGTATTACATTCACAAATAAATCCTTGTTGTTTCTGCACAACACATGTGGCAGCAGTGACAGTTTGCCATTTGTTCCCATTTTGCTGGGCCCATACTCCAGGTTTTAACAGAGTACAATTCCATGTTCATTCAATCCCAATGCAATGATTGGGTCTATAGAATGATTTAGGCTGGAAAACACCTCTAAAATCATCAGTTCCAGCCATTAAACATTGCATTGAGTTAAGATAAAAGCCTTAAACATTGCACAGAGTTAAGATAAAATCATCAACTCCAGCCATTAAACATTGCATAGAGTTAAGATAAAAGCTGTGGCCCTACTTCTAGTGTGGCCATAAGTGAAATTTAGTAGATACCACCAAGACAGTAAATGCTTTTTGAATTAAAATAAATATTTTTAAAATACTTTTTGAGTTGAAATTATTTACCCAAATTACCTTTTGAAACTCAGTGGGTAAGATACCCCCATCACCTTCCCTTTTTGCTAGAGTGGATTGCACCTGCAACTGAGCTTGGATACAGCTGAGAGCAATGGAAATATTATTTTGGGTGATGCCAAGTGCATTTACAGTTAGGTGGGGATCCTTTCCAATAATTCTTTGCTATTTAGACGATATACCAGCCAGGAGACATTGACCAGTTTCTAATGCCAACAAAGAAGATTTTAACAGGTATTCTTGCTCATACAAATCACTCGTTACCAAGCTTAATTTATTTGCCAAAACTTCAGCATGCGTGCTGTTTATTTAATACTCCTAATCCTGTTCCTGGGATGCCAGTCACACCTCTCCTGGCTCGTTTTGGAGAGGGGAAGGTTCACCTGTGCAAGCCTGTGAGCAGCCCTGTGCAGAAAGGGATGATAAGCAGGTAGGTTTAAGTGCAGAGATATTAACCAGTTCCACAGGCCTGACGCTTCATAACAGATTAAGGATCACTTGTTGCTAGCCTGACTTTTTAATACCATTTGGCTCAATTTCAGAAATCTGTGAAGCTCTGATTACAACAGGTCCAAGAGGTAGTAGGATACATTGTGGGGGTTAAGGTAGTTTTTGCTGTGTTGATATAAACAATCCTAGTTAAAATTAAATCTCCAGGACAAACAGATAAATTATGCCTGATACTATTTCTCTTCCTGTGTCTTCTTCTTATGCAACAGTCATTGAGCAGCTACAAGCCTGGTTAGCTCTATACCCCTTTTCAATGGAACAACATTGAAAAGTAAGCAAGTAAATTTCCACTTGATTTTTGGGGGGTTGCCTTTCATGTATTGTGCTTACATTTCCCTCTGCCAAATCCATGTTAATGGGTGGGACTCCTAAATTTGTACAATTACAGCTTGCTTTTGCAATGCAAAATTCACAAAAGCAATGCACTCAGGCTTAAACATGATTACAACCATTTCCATACTGATTTGTACAAATAAAAGACCTGACGGTTTTCACTCCATACACCAGGCTTGTTGATGGATAAACTAGATGTGGCTCAAACAGGTTTTGGGATTTTGGTATAACTCAATGTGGGTCCTGGACAGGGAAACAAGACAAGTCTCAGTGGGGAGAGTCCAAACTGATCACCCCTCCTAGTGAGCAGCCAGGTGCATCCACCCAGCATTAACATTGTGTTTAGCTCCAATGTTGTCTTTTGGTTGGTCTCTTTCCATAATGGGATAGAGTTTTAAAAGACCAGAGGTTCCACCTTCAAGGCCTGGGGATCTGTGGGAGCTGGGACAGGTTAGAAGTTGCTCAATGAATACACAGGGATAGCACCTTTGTCTCATTCCAGTGATCTATTCCCTTGCACAGTAAGCTATTCAGCATGTGAGGGAATGTGATTCCTTGTTCAAATCTGCTTCCCTTGTTAAAAAACACCCCTGGTCCCCAAAAGCCACCTCTTCTCCACTTTGGGTTTCATATGATCTCTCCTGGCCAAAGAGACACCACAAAAATACCCAGTTCCACTCTTGCCAGCCTCCTGGCCATATTTTTCTTGCAAATTATCCTGTTGAAGAGGGTCCCACAGAATGGTTCTGGGTGTATTTCTTTGCTTACCCCCTTGAGGCCCAAGGGACACTTCAATTTTAATAAGAGGGGCTAACAAACTACAATTCACCTGATTAATTCTCTTCACTACTCTTATCCCTAAATTCCCAGTCAGAGTCCCTTTCCATGTATCTCCATCCCAATCTTCTGGGGATGCAATTAGCTAATGGATCTTTATGGGAACCAATATATCAGATCAAAAATTCTAATTTTTCCTCTACTCTTTTCCTTTCTCCCCACCCCAGTTGTTTCTGCAATTGTTCTATTCACAGAGATAACAGCTCCTTTTGTCATTTTCTTTGTTCAAACTCATCTTGTAACATTCTCATTTCCTTTTCTTTGTATTCCTTACAGTGACACGTTGCTTCCAAACACATTTACAACATCTTGCATATTATTCCCTTTTCTTCACCATTTTGCAGTTTTTCTCTCATGCAGTTTTTAACTCTTCCTCTATCTTTACTCCAATTATGCCATTTTTTGGATGCTCAATCTTCAAAAAGTCTTAGAGAAGATCTTATTCCATGACAGTAATCAAATCTGCCACCCTACTGACAGTGGCAATTCTGTCACAGGAGAAGAGCCAGAGATCACTCGGGTGGATCTGAGCTGGGGGTTAGTTTATGGAGCTCTAATCAGCAGATTTAGGTGTGCAAATCTCAGTCCTGCCTTCTGGCTTGCATGCAGCAGAGATGGCCTCAAAGGCTGGACCACAACCACACCACCAAAGGACAGGAGGATTTTGTACTTATCCAACCAGGCTTGTCATTGCACTAGCAGCAACAGCCCAGGATACCCCCAGAAGCTCTCTGGGGACAAAACAAGCTGGGGAAGAGGAGTGCAGAGGTGTGGAGGGCACCCATCCCACAGCTGTCCTTTCCTACCCCCACACATCCCCAGAACCCACAGCATCTGCAGCTGCCCTGGAATGGGAGCCCCAGGTTTGGGATCTTCCCAGGAAGAGTCCCCAGCTCCAAACATGGCCTAAGGAAAGCACTCCCATTGCTGTGCTCATCCCAGAGCTCTTCACACTCCATAAAAACAATGGAATTCATTCCCATCCAGCCCCTGCAAAACAGAAGCACCTCCAGCCCCCTTTCCCATCCCTGAGGTTTTCCCAGTTTTCCCCTGTAAGGAGCCAAACTCAGCACCAAAACCAATCAAAATTCCAGAATTCCAGCTACCCTTGCATCCTTCAAGGGATCTTTGAGCAGAACTCCCCCATTCCACTGGATAAGGAAGGGAAAACAGGAATTCCAAAATCAAGAACTCATTTAGAACCTCAGAACACCCATAAATCCCTAAAATAGGAGCCACACCTTGTTCAGGATTCCTTTCAATGGACACAACCTTTGGAAAATCCACCTGTACCTCCCAAATCCAAGTGCATGGAGGTTTGGGAATCACTTCCAGGTGGCAGCAGCTCCAGATCCCCAATCTCGTCTCTTTCCCAGAGGATGGATTCCCATCCAAAGCTGCCTGGAGCCCCTCCCGCCCCACAGAGAATACCAGGAGGTGACAGAAATGCTGATTCTCTTTATTGGATCACTGAGACATTCCCAGAGGACAAAGCCTTTTCCGGCACAGCCACAGGAGCATTCCCAGGGCAGTCAGGCTCAGCAGGGTGGCTGCCGTCAGCAGGAGCCCCTGGATCACCACAGGAATTCCACCAGCAGCACCTGGAAAGCACAAAACCCTTTCAACACTCAGTCGCTGGCTTCCCCACCTCCACCCAATCCTTGGGCATCTTTGGGAAGGAGCCCAAAGGGCAGCTCTGGGGCATTGTTCCAGAAAATCCCTTTGTGAAATCCCTGGGAATACACAATGGGAGCAATCCCGGGCTGACACCTGGAGACACAACCCCACAAAGACCCCTACCTTGGGGGGTGTTCCCAGCTGATCCCAGGCTTCCAGAGGGGCTTGTTAATCCCTGAGCAGGCTCCAGGATTAGGAGGGGTCCCACAGAGACATCAGCCTCAGTCAGCCCTGAGACCTCACCTGGAAAAAGATGGGAATGAGTTCCCAGGAGAGGGAATTCATGCTTGGGCTGGAATTTGGGAATTACAGGAAGGTGGACACCAGGAGAGAAGAATTCCAGGGGTTTTAAATGCAAGGACACAGTCGGGATAGAATTACGGAATGGTTTGGGATGGAAAGGACCTCAAAGCCCATCCAGTGCCATGGGCAGGGACACCTCCCACTATCCCAGGTGGCTCCAGCCTGGTCTGGAACACTTCCAGCGATGAACAACAGTGCCAGAACCTCCCCATCCACACAGAATTTTTTCCCAATATCCCCCCAAAATTCCCCTCTTTCCTTTTAAAATCCCTTCCCTAAGGGCACCGGAGAGGAGCCAGGATTGTCCTTAAACTGTGCCAAAACCCCACTCGCCCAACCTGAGGGGCCCTGGGGACCCCTTTGGGACACACCTCTCTGGCCAGGACTGTCCCTCCTCACGCGCCTGCCCATCCGTGCGGCCGGAGCGCGGAATTCCCGGGAATCTCCTGCAGGAGAGGGACAGCTGCCGGTGTCACAGCAGCTGCAGATGGCCGCGGTGCCCTCCAAAGGTGCCCACCTAGAACAGAGCCACCTGTGACCCCCCTCTGCGGGCCGGGGCGGGTCCCCTCCCCTCAGCAGGGACACTCACAGGCCGCTGGCTTTGCTGAAGGAACAGGCTTTATTCCGGGAATTCGGGGCTTCAGCCGCCGGGGACACCCGCAGGTGGCAGCTGATGTAGAGCTGGCAGGGGAAATCAAGGAAAATCCATTAATCTTGGAGATTTTAGGGCTTTTTTTCCATGGATAAACTGAGAAAGGAGGAGGAATGGAAGCAACACCTCACCAAATTCCCGGTGTCTCCGGCAAATTTGAAGGCATCCACCAGGAACCGCAGCGACTCCGGCCGGGGTCGCGGGGATACAAAGGTTGAGCCGGTGTCCTCTGCCCTGCTGTCCACCAGGCACCTGGAGAAGGGCTGGGAATCACCCAGGATCCCCCACAGGAACCGGGGATTCTGCAGCCAGCCCAGACCCGGCCTTACCCGCCCAGGTCAATGAAGGCGTAGCGAGGGGACGAGCTCCTGTCGGGGGTCGTGGTGGCCACGCACTGATCCACGAAGAGCCGCAGAGGCACGTGGCCCTCCGAGGTGACATCGGCCTGGAAGCGGAGGCTGTCCCCAAGCTGGAAACCATTGGAGAGCCTCTCCCTGCTCCACTCATCTGGAATGCAGATCCCAGGGAATGGGGTCACTCTGGGGACTTCCTGGGAGTGTGGGACCTCTTAAACGTGCAGTAACCCCTGTGGGGTGGATTTGGCTCCACTGGGGCTCGCAGAAGCCAGGGGGAGCTGAGGGACACGGGGCCACCAGGGCTGCACCCACCGTCCATGAGGCGCAGGGAGAAGCGGAGCCGCTCCTCCGCCGCCACCGTGGAGCGGAACGGGGCCCACGTGGGGTGCACGGCACCGCTGCTCACGTTGCTCCTCCTAAAGGGAAGCAATGGGAATTACCTGGGGTGGCAGCGGCACCTCAGGGGAGTGGCCGCACGGGGACAGCTCCCACCACTCACCTGGGGTAGTGACACTCAATGGGGACCTCTGCTGGGGTGGCCCTCACGATAAGGGGGTTGCCAGAACGGGTGGGTTTGTAGAACAGAGTGGTTCTGTAGATCAGGGAGTCTGGGGTCACCTGGAAGGAGAATTGGGAGAGGGGAAAAACCAGGAAAACAAAGTCGGCACCAGCAGGGACTGTGCCGAGACACAAAAGCCACATTCCCGATCCTACGGGATGTCACGGAGCTGTGTGCTGGCATCCCAACAAGGCACCGGCTTGAAGGATGCCAGCGCTCCAGGACTCAGGATCCCATAATTTCCTTCATCCGATCCCAAACCCACTACTGTGTGTGCTACATCCACGATATCCACACCGCAAAATCACCCCTGCTCCAGGCACTCCTCACCCCAAACCCGCCAGCTCCTGCACCAGGGCACCTCTAGGGGTGACATCCTCACCCCGTGGCCACCTGGCCCCGGTGCCACTCACCTGCAGGGTGCTGCCACACTCGTGCAGCGCGGCCACGAAGGTGACAAAGGTCTGGGCGGCGTTTGGGGACAGAGGCGGGCAGGAGGCCGTGCCCAGGCTCAGCTCCGCTGCCCGCACCGGGCGCCCGGTGCCAAAGAGGTCCCTGCGCACGGTGACCGCCAGCTGCCCCTCCTGGCAGCGCACGGCCACCGCGGGGCGCGGGGACAGCGCCCGCAGCTGCGACAGATCCACCCGCGCCCAGGGCTGTGACCCGGAGGAATCACCCCGCAGCCGCCACATCCCGGAATTCCGCGAGGGAAAGCCCCAGGGATCAGAGGATGCGGCCGAAGCCAACACCCAGCAGAGCAGAGCGACCCCAAAGTAGCTCCCAAACCCCATCTTGACCCCAGGAAAAGTAGCGCACGGCACAGGGGCTGCTCGGGAGCTTTTTATGGGAGCATCCCGGGGGGATTCCCCGCCGGGATAACGGGATCCAGCTGGGGAGTCCACTCGGGATAACGGGATCCAGCTGGGGATTGCACTCGGGATAACGAGATCCAGCTGGGTCTCATCCCTTCCGAGGGCGATTCCCTCCCCCTGCAGCCGGGAATTGTCCCGTTTGTCCCATGTCCTGCTCGGCTGCGGTGGCACCAATGTCACCCGTGTACCCCTCGCTCCCTGAGCCGGAGCCGATTTTGGCCAGCGAGGCTTTCTTGGATATCTCCCCGCGGATCTTCCCAGGAACTCCCCAAAATCCAGGCGGTGCATTCAGAACTGCGGATGTGCCAACCCCACCCGGGCGCTTTGGGATCGGCCCATGCCCGATTTCCCTGGAATTGCGCCTGGCTAATGAGGGCACCATAACGAGTTCATTTGCATGGAAAGCAGAGGGGCAGAGCCGGTCAGGGACCGGCAGGAGGAATCCAGAGATTAATTAGCCTGCGGGTGTTAATTGCGGTGATTGGCACCGCCGCTGGTGGGCACAGGAGGGTGACAATGGCCCTGCGCAGCTGCGGGAGGAGCTGGGGACACTCAGGAGATTGGCATGGCCCGGCCGAGTCGTCCCCGCACCCTATGAACATTCCCGGAGAATTCCTACTCCTCATCCATAGGGATGGGAGAGCTGGGAGAGATTTTGGCCTCAGGATTTATTCCTGGTGCGGATTTTTACCGGGAAACGGGGCTGGAGCATTTAGCTTCCTCTTCCAGGATCTGTGGGATGGGTTTGGGATGAGGGGACCTACTCCAGCCAGTTGTAGGAGATGAGCAAAGCTCTGACCCAGCCCGAATTCCTGGTGGAAATGCTTGTGTCAGGTCCTGCTGTGGCCTGCAGCCATAATGTCACTCCCACATTCCCACATCCCCCTCTGGCACCATCCCGGTGTCCCGGCGTTGTCCCGGGTGTTTTTAGGGATGTTGAATAAATGATGGGACACAGAAAATGTCTCTGGCCCTCTTCATGAATTCTACAGGAATGGTGCAGCTCCCAGCCTGGTTCATCCTGAAGCTGCCCTGGAATGTTTTATCCATGGGGATGGAGCTGCCTGGGGGGTTCCAGAGGGATGGGAGAGGATGTTCCTGCATCCAGAGGTATCCATGGGGATGGAAGGCAATATTCCTGCTTCCCACAGCCTCATTGCCCATCCTGACACCAGAAATGGCCCTGGAAGTCCAGGATTTGATCCACCCAACCTCTGTGGGACCCAGGTCTCCAGGGATGGGCGCCTGCTCCCAAAGCCCCCTTCATGCTATTCCACAGGGGAGGATCCAGGATCCCAAAGAACCTCGCCCAGCCCCATGCCGTGCTTTCCCTCTCCAGCATGGATTTCTCACGCCCTGGAACAGCTCAGTTTTTTGCAAGTGAAGGTCCCAGCCCTGTGGGTCGCTGTGTGGTCACTGCAAGAGCCCCCAGAGATCTTCCACCCTGGCAGTGGCCGCAGCTCCAGGGCAGCCAAGCCCGGCGCCAAGGGCTCGCTCGGGAGGGTGCAGGAGCAGTGCTCTGGCCAGGATGAAAAGACCACAGGCCTCTCATCTCGCACAAGCCCAGCTGAGCCCGGCAGGAGGCGAGCCCTCCCGGAGCCCTGTCCCGCTGCCCTGCTGCTGCCCTGCAGCCCAGGGGCGTTTCTGCACCGCTGCTCCTGGGCCGTGCTCCCTGCGCTGCCGCTGCCTGCTCTTGCCACGCAGAGCCGAGCGCTCTCCCTTACGGATGGTACACTTGGCTGACCCTCGGGAGCCCCACGAAGCCTCTCCACAGCTGCTCCTCGTGCAGAAGCCCGTGTGTGGGGCGGCAGTGAGGCAGGAGACCATATGCTCCAGCACGGGGACAATGAGCCACTGACTGAGACCGCGTGGCTGTGACGAGCCACTGTCATGACTGATGGCACGAGGACTCTGGGGGAGCAGATTTTCACAGCAGATAAGCCCTAATGAACAGGGAAATAACTGCTCGTGATGAGGGAGATGTACCGAGTTCCAAAAGCCAGGGCTGTGCGAGGGAGGAAACACTTGATTGCCAGTAAGGCCACGGAGCAGTACCTGGGCAGCAAAGCTGAGAAAGTGCACCTTCCTGCCGGCCTGGAGAGCAGGGCACTGAGCCAACACCTCACTGGAGGAGGAGCAATAAGAGCACAAGGGGTGGTAGTAGAGCAGAACAGGCTCACAGGGCTGCCCTGCACATCTGCCCTGGTGCTGCAGCGTCACTGCTGCAGAGAGCGCCAGAAAAATGCAGCTAAAATGCATCTCCTGCAGCACCTAGAATTCCCTGCAGAGGGGAAACTGAGTCACTGAGCCAAGGAGTCATTCCTGCAGAGCTGGGCACCCCTGCACTAGGGAAAAGAAAGTTTTGAAACTCAGTATTGGTCTTTGCAGCTCACAAGCTGCTTCCCATAAGGAAACCCTGTCGCCTAATATTGGCTTGAGCCCATGACACAGCCTTCCTGGGCGGGAGCTTTGCCACAGGAACTGCTGCCGAGCCACCTTGTATTAGAATTTACTACAGCTCTGCCTGGAAGCCTGCCCTGTGCTTTCTATTTTTAGCTGCAGGCAGACCTATTCATATCAGTCAGTGCTGAAACTCAGGTCCTTTCCCAGCTTTGGTGCAGTAATTCGGGGACATGCATGAAGCCAGGTTCTCAGCTCTGAGGACAGCTCACCAGGATTAATAATAAACCCATGAGCTGAATGGTCTCAAGGCTGGGGGGACACAGGGTGTGCTTTGCTAAAGACATTATCATCACAGACATTTATTCCACAGGATCACACCACTGCTTAGGTGCAGAGCAAAGCAGGGACTGGAATGTGATTTACCAGCTCATAAACTGCAAGGAAAGCAGGAGAAATGGCATGAGAGAGAGGAAGGGTCCAGGGGAAGTGGAAACAGCTCCACAAGGTTCCACACCAATGGAGGTTTCCCTGCCTGTTAATTATTTTATCTTAAAATGCTTTTGGAAGGGAAGAACTTTATTAGTGCTCAACACAGGACAAGTAAAAGATGTGTGCTTTGCCAGCTGGCCACAGCAAACATACAGAGGGTAAATCTCAGAGGTCTGCAGTAACTCAGGGTGATTTGAATAAACCAATGCAGCAGCAAGACACAGATGTTTGGTGATGGAGCTCCCAATCAGCCAGACCTTGCTCTAATGACACTTCATCAAGCTCCCTCCGTCACGTGCGTGACAGCACGTGCCAGATCCACTCAGGTGACTGAAAGTGTGACAAATAAAAGCTCTCAGCAGTGAGACTGATACACGCCTCCTCCCCAGAGCACTGACGTTGCCCACTGACATCATGACTACGCTTCATGGCAGCTAAACTCAACCTTGACAGAGGAAACCTGAGACACAGCCAGCCCCAAGGCAGCTCTTCTCCCTGCTTGGAGGAGAGGCATGGCCAGGCCCTGCCAGTCCAGCTGACAGGCATTTGTAAGGGCAATATCCATGGGTTTAATCCCACCAGTTGGCACAAGGAGGAAACACCTCACAGAGCAGTTAAGTGGGATTCATCCTTCCTGGCTGCAATGCTGATTCCTGCTCCTGCCTGCAGCAAGCCAGAGCCTGAGGCTCTCCTGCTGCAGGCTGCTGCAGTCAGAGAGGTGCCAGAAGGGCCTCCTCACTTACACACACGGCTGGTGTCCGTGCACTGCCCTTGGTCACTCAGGATGGCATTTGCTGAAGGCAGCCCCAGCCCTCCTGCCCGAGGTGTCAGCAGAGCAGATGGAACAAATGGGCAAATGCTGCTTCTCCCATCCATGCACTTTCCAGGAGAAGCATGTCAAATGAATGGACAAAAAGAGCCCAAAACAACCAACAAGGTGTGTGTGAGCATATTAAGTCCTTTTCCATCCCCACTTTATGCTTGAGCTGCTACCTTGAGACTGACGCTGAAGCCAATGTGCCATTTGCTTCACACAGCTCCTGGGATCTCCGTGGCACCGTTTACGCTTGGGTAACTCAACTTCTGGAGGCCATTAGGCAGGGTAATTTCACCAGTTCCTGAGCAAATGCCTGGAGGGGTCCTTGCAAAGCCAGTTCAGCACAGCTGAAATATGGAGGAAATGTTTGTTTGAATCCTAAGGAGAAATGTAATGACTGCTTTGTAGTAAAGCACATTCAAATCAGCCCCACTTTGGCTGATCAAGGCACAATCTCATCAGCACTCTCCAAGAAGAAATACTTCTGATCCAGAAAGTGAGCTTAACATCTTTGTGGAAGAGTTTTCATCAGCTGACAACACCTATTTTGGGAGAAGTTAGCTCATAGCATCATCAGGTGCAGACTTTAAAACAAGGGCATTTTTTTCTATTTTCTAATTTTTTTCCTTTTTTCCTTTTTTTTTATGTTTTGAAAAAAAGTACTTTCCATTTGATGGGCCCACCTCCACTGAGATACCAGCTGGCCAAAGGTATCTGGGAGCTGTGGCCTGTTTATTCATTGTTGTGTTGGTGCAAACAGGGCTCTGCAGAGCAGCTTCCACATCTGTGTGTGAGTGCTGAGTCCTAACCCAGGTGGTTGGAACAGATCTTGGTTTCAGGGATCAGGAAACTGGGACAAGCCCTTGAAAAGCCTGGAAGTAACAAGGCCCTGGATCATCCCAGTGCAGCATGGAGGGCAAAACCATAGAGCAACCATTTTGGGAACAAGGAACCAGGGTAAGTGCCCCTGGTGCCACCAGCTCAGCAGCACCTCGAGGAGGAACCAAGTGAGAAACCCAAAAGAAACACTTTGGGTTCACTGGCACCTTGTGAAGAGATGGGAGAAATAGTCCCAGGTGTGGTGTCTGTACTGATGTCCTCAGAAGGATACAGGTGTCAAGAGGGATGGTTCCCAGTCCATGCTGGGTGACAAAGCAGCTTTGGAAGTGGCAGTAGCTCGAAATTTGTTGGATCTTACTGCTTTGAGGTGCAGGTCCTCCTCAGCAATGTTTCACACACAGGAGGATGGGTGTGCTCCTCACTCTGCCTTGGAAATGGGAAATCAGAAGCAGAGAGCTGCAGCAATGGGTGAAAACAGCCAAGTTTATCCCATGGCCAATGGATCTGAGCCTGAGCCTGCAGGCTGTCTCCTCCAGCCCCATACCTGTTCCTCTGCTCAGCCAGGCTCCTGCAAAGGCTACTTTCCTCCAGTCCCACCTCTCCCTTCACACCCTGGCTTTGCCAAACAGGACAGGAGGTAACTGGCTTGTTAGAAACTGTCCCTGCACCATCCAAACCTGTGACTATGCAACGTGCATTGCATTTTAATCGATGGCTGGGGACCTGACAGAGCTAATTAAAACAGAAGGAGGAAGGACAAGTATTAAAGGTGCCTGTAGAGAGCAGCAGGCTAGGGTGCATCAGCAAAGGCTGAGGGAGATGCAGGAAGAAAGCAAGGGGCTCTCAGTGCTGTCGCACCCAGGCACAGACTGGCGCTTGGCCTTGGCAGCTGCCAGCACTTGCGTGCACTCCCCTGAGCGTGTTCCTGTGTGTGATGGCACACAGATGTTCAGAGTGCCAGCACTGTGCCCTGGGCCTGCTCAGGCACCAACATCTGCCAGCAGAGAGCAGGAAACAAACCTCAATAAACCCAGTTTCCTCTGGCTGCGGGACAAAGTGTGGGACTGACGCACCGAGTCCTGCCCAGTGGCCATAGCTGAGTGTCCCTGCAGAGGAACCTGCCCAGGTGGAGGCATCAGTTCATCTGTCCATGCCTTTGAACAAAGGGTTCCATTAAAAATACCCCTCCTATGCAAGTTTGGGTGGAACTCAAAAACTGGGCCCTGGTCCCCTCCAGAAAGGAGAGGCTCTCACTGTCTGCCCCTGGCAAGCTCAAACCTCTGGCCCCAAGCAGTGAGTGAGGAAGGAGGACTTGGCCCCTGACTTTGATCTCCTCTCCCAGGGGCTGTGCTGTCCCCAGTGCAGAGGGGCTGCTGTTACTGGGTGGGGAGCTCAGCTCCCAGCTCCAAGGATAGCACAGAGCGTGATTTGCCTTTGGTAACTCCTACCTACCTTCCCCTGATGTTTAGGGGCTGCTTGATCTGCGTGGGATTTTTTCATCTTTAGCACCGACAATCCTCTGATACTGCCTGTGCTTTTCTTTGACTCTAACCACAGTCCTGAAGTTGTTTCTCAAATCAAACGCTCCCAGTCAATCTGATTTTTAGAAAACACAGCGTGTCTGGGGAGAAACCTGCAAAATATAGAACACATTCCCCATTTGCATCCCAATGTTGAAAAACCCCATCACTTCTCTATGGCACATCATATCAGCACTACACCCGCCATGAAATATTCATGGCCATTTATTATGATGTTGTTTATTATCCTCATAAAACTCTCCAGCAATCAGTTTCTTTATTTGCTCAGCCTGCAGCATGGATGGGTGCTTTTGTATCTCCTTCAGTGTTTGAGTTAATGCAGGGCCCCTGTCACCATAAGAGCAACACCACTGCTGTCCCGAGCTCAGTCCATCCAGGCTGCTTGTGGCATCCAAAAGCACTAATTAGGAAATGTGGGATGACCATTATATACTCTGCCTGTATTAGGCTGCTGGAATGGAATGAAATTCAACCCAAGTCTGACTTCCTGAGCCCAGTGGGACAGCACAGGGAGCAGAGGAATTGAACAGTGCTGCCAGTCCTGCTTGGGTTGGGAGGGCAGTGGGACACAGAGCTGCTCTCGCTGTCCACACGTCCTCTCTGTGAGGTTAAAAAAGAGGAGGGAAGCACTCGGTGAGGACAGCTGCTGAAGGTTTTATGGCAACTGCCAGATTAATGTTAATGTAAGCTGCTAAAAGATTTTCAAATGGATTAGTTCTCCATTTCCTCCTCGGCACCCTGAGGGTCTGGTGCTGGAAGAACAGACCTGAATCACCTCTGCAACCACAAAGTCCCCTCCTGGCAGCAAAGCTGAGGCTGGGGCTGGACCTGGAGGGAGTGTGTGAGAAAGAGAGAGACACTTTCTGGAACAGATTCAGTTTCTTTATAGCAGTTCTTTATCGCAGGACACTTTGTAAGAGTGCCCATTCTGAAAACCTTTTATTCCTCCTGCCAGAGCTTGCGAGCCCTGCTCTTTCTGTGAGGAGGGGAGTAAAGGAAGATCTCCGAGGACAGCAAGAGCAAGAGCTCTCCTTTCACAGGGACTGCAAAGCTGAGTCTCAGCAGCATGACCTTGATACAACCTCTTGTTTCAACTCACAGCAAACATTTCTGTGTTGAACAAACTGCTGCAAGAGGATTCAGGCTCCTCTCTCACCAATGCACTGGCACTGCTTTTCCCCAGAGCACAGTGTTTTCCAAAAGCAAACTGCATCAGCCTCAGAAAAATAAATAAATCTACTTTTCACATCATTTCATCTTCTGATAACAGTAATGAACTCAGTCTGAGGCATTACTGGGAATTAATGACTGCCTGCCTCCTGACTCACCGGCTCTTCCCAGGCAATCATAAATTCCCAGGAAACGTTGTGAACCACACATCACTTGGT
This sequence comes from Chloebia gouldiae, assembly GCA_003676055.1. Taxonomy (NCBI): domain Eukaryota; kingdom Metazoa; phylum Chordata; class Aves; order Passeriformes; family Passeridae; genus Chloebia; species Chloebia gouldiae. The sequence continues at coordinate 2,909,483 of QUSF01000041.1, forward strand.
AAACTGAAAATAAAGACATTGTCCAGAACCCTGGGCCAAATATCCAGTGTGCCAGAGCCACCTGGAAGCCTGGGAATGGAGATGAGCTCCCAGATAAACACGCTGCTCTGCCCTGATGGCTCACTGGGGGCAAGTACCCGGAGCTGCTTCCTGGGGCTCCCTGCATGATCCCAGGCCTGGTTCTGCATCACTCCTTCCAAACCAGTGTGGCTGAAAGCAGCACACCACCCCGGGGGAGCTGCTCCTCTGGGTAATTAAACTCACACTGCATGCCTTACCTTTAACCTCTTTTCCTGGCTAACTCTCACGATGCTCTTGTCTGAGAGATTAAAGAGCCTCTCCGAAGCTGCCCCTGCGTGCAGGCACTTCCAGACCATTATCACTTCACCTCTAACCTGCTCTTAATAAACTAAAAGAAGATGCTTCATTACTGAAGCCAAGCTCTGCAGCTCACGCCTGCTTGAGGGTTAGAAACCATCATGTCACATACAGCAAGAGTTTTGGACTTTGTGCCTTTCAGATCATGCAGCTGTCAGTGGGGAGAAGAAGAGCTGGTAAAATTGGCATATCTGTATATTTATTTAAATATTGAGATTTCCTGTTCTCGCAGTTGCAAATGTAAATTTTGTGTACTTAGATCCAGTAATCAGGGTTAATGACTAAAGAGCATTTGGAAATTGTGCAATTTGTGAAGTCCTCCATCAGAAATGACCAATTAGGTTTGCTTCTCCTTTTGAAAAACACAAATTTATGTCACCAGCTGTTCATGGGACATGGCTGTCTGGGCTGCTTGTCTCAAGAAATTTAATTAAATTTACTTAAATTTAGTTAGATTTAGTTATCATGTATTAATTATAGGCCGTGCTCAGATTTCTGTGAGTTCCAGCATTCCACTGGCAGAACAGGTCGAGGCATGGCCGAGAGTGGAATATGTTTTAATCTGGAGGAAATGCAGCTGCTAGATCAAACAAAAGGCTGAGCAACTCCACTCCAGCCCATAGCTGAATTCATTTACTGTTGGGTCTCACTTTGGCTAGAGTCATCCATCCAAACCACTTATTCTCCAAGGACAATTGCTGTGCAATGCAGGCCAGTTCAGGAGAGAGATTTGTCTCCTGACAGATTATCCCCAGGGAGAACCAGTGCAACGCTCCAGGGCCTTGGAGAAGATGAGGCCTAAAAAATAATTCTGCACTACAAACGTGTTCTTCTTCCCCTCCACAGGCACCGGCCCTGCCCTTGGGCCCCTCAGGGCAGAGCTGGGCACAGAGGGGCTCCCAGACCAGCTTCCATCCCTCTGTGGGAGCTGGGCCATGGATGCTGGTTAGCCCAGTGGCTGTAGCTGTGGTGCTCCAGATCTTTAATTAAGGCAGCTTGGGCTTCCCAAGCAGTGGGGTGTGAAAGCAGCACCTCATAAAAACGTCCCAGTCCCAATAACACTTCTAAATCAGCTTCCTGAGATGCAGCTGTAACAAGCCCCCTGGAGAAGATGTGGCAGCACAGGGAAGGTTTTATTGGCCCTTAGTTATGAGCTTTGGCACAGAGGAGCACTCCAGCCCTGCAGCACCTCCACCAGCAGCTCCCCACCGCTCCCACACCTTGCCACACACGAGTGCAGACACTGCAACACCTGCAGCCCACTTTTAATTCTCCAAACACCCAGAAATCAACAGTGTCGGCTCTTTCCTCTGCTATTTTTCTGCCTGTGACCCGTGTACAATTGATTGAAGCCTCCTGACACACCAGCTGCTCCCAGGTTCCTTGCTGCAACCTTGAGGAAAGTCCCACAGGTCAGCAGGCCACAGACTAAGAGCAGCTGAGGTGAACACATCCCTGGTGGGGGGGAACCTCATGATTAAGAGCTCTTTAACACAAGACAACCCCTGCAGGATCAAAGGCAACAGCTGAAAGGCTGGATGTGTTCAGAAAGACATAGTTAATTGTGGGAGCAATTAACCTCTGCAAGAATTCACCAGGTACACGATGGATTCTCTGTGCCTGGAAGTGTTTAAATCTCAGTGGAAGTCTTTTGGAAAGATAAGCTTATGTTTGACCAGGGTGGACAGGCTTAATAGAGGAATAGCCAATTTTATGCAAGAAGAGAGGAACAGAATGGTCTTTTGAGCTGGAAAAATCTCTAAAATCTATGAAACTATTAAGAGAGAGCGAGACATTTCTAGTGGGTTTGACAGCTAGATGACAAATCTGTGTTAAATTCCACAGGATCCAAAGAAACTACTCAGCCTCGTTTTCTGATATCCTCCAAGGGGTTTCCCAGTGGGGGATTTTAGATTTCCATTTTTTAGCTTTAGAATAATTTTCCGAATTGGAAAACTTCTCAAGCTCCCCTCCTCTCACCTCCCCTGCTCCTCCATCCTTTCCTCTGTCTCGGAGAGTACGTGCCAAGCTGTGCGTGGGTGAGCCCCTGGGACAGGCAGCAGCAGAGCCATCCCACACGTGTGAGGAACAGAGCAGTGGGCACGAGTGGGAGAAGCCAAGCTTTGCACTTTCCCAGCCCGGAGTGATCTCAGAGCCTGGGCATCACCCCCCTTGCCAAGCCTGGAGAAGCTCCACAGCACGAGGAGGGAGTGGATGCACCCATTTTGCTTCTCCATAATGATTTGGGTTATCAATATTTCCATTTTAACTCTGCTATGAAGCCTGATCTTCCCAAATCCATCAGGGCACAGCAGCTGTGCTTGGGGCTGGCTCATCCCTCCCCAGTAATGGAAGCAGTTATGAGGCTCATGGCATGCTGCAGGTGTTTAAGAATTAATTGGTGCTTCCAGGGCCAATTGTTTCAGCTAAGACAGCCGAGTTTGGTATTTTGTATGTGTTTTGCAAAAGATGGCAGATAACTGAAGATGCAGAGTAACTTCCAATCAGTCATCACCTTCTGTGGACTTCCAGCCCCCACATAGAAACCTCTCACTCAGTCATGCTGCAGTCTCCCTCCCAGCCTTCCTCTGCTGGGCTTGCTTAGCAGGGACACTCTTCAGGAAAGCCTGAAGTACAAGTTTTCACCCTCTCCAGTAGTTTCTTTTCTGTCTTGAACTCAGCAGCTCCTTAGCAAGATCAACGAGGAAAAGAAACAAGGGTTAATTGAAAGTGGAAGAAATGAATGAAAAGGTGGCTAGGCCCACCAATATTAATTTTAAAAAAATAAATATTTAGGCCATTAAATGTAAAAGCAGTCAGCCTCTGGATTTTGCTGGGGCTTCCTCACAGGCATGACACCAGGACCCTGTATTGGAAAAATCTGCTCTCTTATGAGGCTGCCAGTCCTTCAGAGAGCAAATAGATTAATGAAATAGAGGTAGAAAAGATTGCAATGTTTCCTGCACTTCCTTGTAATTTAAATGTGTGGCAAGCACTGCATTCTTCCAGAAATCCCAAGTGGAAAAAGTAAAACAACAACCACTTGAAGGATTTAATCCAGAAGTCTCCAGCTGAATTCATATTTATAATTGGAAGTTTGTATAAACCCATGGAAAGATTGGTGGAAAACATGCACAAGCAGCAGCCACTGCTGAAACTTCTGGAATGGGGTAATTTGAAGAAGAACCCAAGACCTGGTCAGGCCTTTTGAAGGTGACAGTCCCCCTGCTCTCAAAGGGGATTGTGATCATCCTCGGCTCACAATCCACTGTGCAGCACATCAGGGGTGGTGGGGAAGGGTCTGGCACCACACAACTGGATTTCAAAAGGCAGGGAGGATTTAGCCCTTGGATCCTGCAGACCCTGCAGTCCTGCCCGCCCTGAGCTACCCCAGCCTTGCTCAGGATGGGAAGGGCTGTGAGGGGAGCCAGGGAGGAGGATCAGCTCCTCCCTGGCTCTGGAAGGGCAGGAAGGCAGCCCAGCAGCCAGCCTGCTGCAGCAAAGATCCTGGAAATGATCTCAGCTTTGGGCCCTGCTGAGCTGCAGAGGGAACGGGCACCCTGGGCATGCAGGGGCGAGCGGGCAAGTCCACAGGGCACAGCAGTTGAAACACTGCTTCAGTGGCCATCAAAATCACCCCTAACATGTCCACGTGTCTTGAGGCAATCTGTGGGGCTGCCCAAGGTGAGACAGACTGGAGAGCTGACCTCCTGCCATGAGAAGACCCTCCAGCAGATCACCCCAAGGTTTCCTTGCCTGTCTGTGGTTGCCTTCTTTCTGCAGATAGCTCCCAGAGGGTCCTGTCACTCCCCATCTCCTCTCCCTCCCCAGCCCCGTGCAGCTGGCAAACGATGGAGCTGCCAGGCAGAAGCTGGCTCTGCCCACAAGCAAAGCCAGCAGTGCTCTGGAAACCTTGCCTCCCCTCCTCAGGAAATGTGTTTTGTCAGTGCACTGACACAGCGGGGCCAGAGCTTCTCTCTCTTATTCCATGGGATCTGCTCCTGCCCCAAGACAGAGCAGAGAGCAGAGCTGAACACCAAAACACAGCAGTGCAGGAGTGAGGGAGCCACTTGCACACACAGCTCCCAGAGAGACTGTTGTGCTCAAACTGCATCCAAGATGCTGGTTTGTCCCCTGTCGACACACTGTCCCCTCTTGTCACCCCCTGCCCTGGCCCTGGCAGCCCTGTGAGATGCCTCTCCCAGGTTCTAAGTGCCACAAACACCCTGGCTCTTTCCTGGGAATGCTGAGCTAGCCAAACAAGCCCTGCCTGGGCTTCTGGCTTTGCCCACATAGAAACCCGCTGATACTCACAGAGCTGCTCTCAGGCAGCAAAGCTATTTCATTTGGTTGGTTTTCCCATCTCTTTTTTATTTCTATCTTGGTGCTTAGCTGGTACTGAGCACAAGAAAGAGCCTGCAGGAAGGGCCAGGCTGCAGTGGGTACATATCAACACAGCCTTCCTGATTCAGAGTGACCAAGCATCTGACACAAATCCTCCCAAATCAGCAACGTGTACTTGGTGACTACTGGCACTGCAGAAGTGGAAACCACACAGAGAGACCCTACAGATTTACTTTCTTGTCCCTCTCCATACAGCTTGAGCCCTGGAGCCACAGTGACAGGCAGCTTTCCCCAGCACTCCCAGCCACATCGAGGGTGAGGTTAGGGAAAGGCAGGGGCTGTGCCATCTCCCTCTGTCCTGGCAGGAGCACAGGACCCTGTTTCAAAGACAGCAAGAGCTTTGGGATCCTCCAGGTCACTCTGGAAGTGACATTTGCTCCCAGCTCAGCTGGTCCCTGCTGCCTCAGTGATGGAGCACTGCAAGGTTTGTAGGGCAAACAACCTTGACAACCCAGACCTTCCTGTTCAGCTGCTCATGCCTTTTTGGAAGCTGTTCTGCCTTCACCAAACCGTGTTATAAAGGCACCAACACCACAAAAAACCCAGGCTCCTATAGCACTCTTTAATAATGTTCCTGGTCTAACAGAGCAGATTTACTCTCTCCAGAGAAGGCTACAGAAAACATTGCTGCTCCATGTCCATCTGTGTGCTCTCCCTCTTGCCCACTAGCAGTGAACAGTTTGCAAGGGGAAACGCAGCTGAAAGCTCAGGTGTGCTCCTGACTTGAGGCTGGGAGACACCTGTAAATCAGGGCTTTGCACAGCAGATCCTTCTGGCCCTTCTCTTGCAACAGCAGCAGAGGCTTGGTGGAGCTTTAAAGCCAGCGGACAGTAAATGCACAGGGCACTCACTGCGTTGTGTGAAGATTCATGGCTGTGCTCTCTGAAGGTCAGCTTCGTCTGTTGCAGGCAATTAGGGATAATCTATGGCTCCTGCTGCTGCTCTGGCCCCAGCCGTATGCTCCTTGTCAGTGGTCAAATAAAAGTCACAACTGGTCAGTGTCCTGGAGAGGGGCTGTGCCAAGAGCAGGAGGCAGGGAGCTCTCCAGCCCATGATGGGCTCCCAGGGATCTGGCTTCTCTGAACAGCTGAGAGAGGGACAGAGGGACAGAGGCAGAGAGGGACAGCCACCAGCACCCCAGAGCTTCTGGCACAGTGCTCTGCCCACAGCACTCACAGGGCACCCACAGCCCTTGGCTTTCTTATCTCTCTTATCTCCTTCATCCTTGAGCATTGCATCACTTGCTCACCTTCCCTGCCCTGCCTGGAGCCCTGGTGCCTTCCTCAGGGCAAGGTCTCCTCCTTCCTGCCCTGGTCTCTCTCTGCATCTGCTTTTTTGAGTCTTTCTCTCTTTGCAGGCAGAGATGGATGTAGACCACATGCTGCTGCCTAATGAATTTTTTCCCTTTTTCTTTTTTCTTTTTTTCTTTTATATATTCTCTGTATTCTTTACACATATATTTTCAGCTCTGTAGCCTATTGCTGTATCTATGGCTAGTTTTACCAGTACTTTTCCTTAGCTTTTCCCTAAGCAGAAAGACAAAACACATTCCAGAGCCCCTATTTGCATCTACAAAGTTTTGTCCCATCTGAGGGGGGAGGATTTAGAAGGGGCTTGAACTGGAGGGGGTGGAATTGCATCACCACTTGTGCTCTTAATTGCTGATTTTTGTCAATTATGCTAATTTGCTAAACTTATAAAATTGTATTCACTCCGTCAGGGGGTAGGCATTTTGTGGACATTTTCATATCTGCCCCTTGAGGCCACCAATAAAGACCAAATTTCATATTACTTCCTATACTAATATTATCTTGAAAGTCTGTTTAATTTCTAGGTTCTTTAAGGCATCAATGCAATTCTCTCCTTTGCACACTGGACTTGGACTACCTTGGGGTTTGGGGATGGCAGGAGGCAAAGAAGGGCTCTTCTGAAGTGGAGACACAGGGGCAGGGAGAGGTCCCAGATGCCTGACAGGCCCCAGTGCCATACTGAGTGTGATAAAACCTGGATTTAGGAAATAACTTTGAAATCTGAGCCTGAAATCCTCAGCTTAAAGTTGTTTTCTCACGGTTGCTCACTTGGTGTCATCTCTAAGCATGGTCTCTGCAGTCTGCAGAAGGGGCCTTGGGATCCCACATCATTTATACCACTGAAACCGGTATCAGAGACAAGGCTACAACCCCGACCTGCTGACTCACAGCTGGGACCAGAGTCTGAGAGTGCCCTTCCAGTGGCTTTGGCTTCCAGGATTGCAAAAATTATCACAAAACAGCATATCCTGCAAATGAAGCTCACATTAGATTTACAAGAGTTTTCTTAAGTAAGCAGCCCCAGGTGATGCAGGCAGTTTTTCAGCCAGGACTGGCAGCGAGGCCAGTGCAGGGGCAGTGGTAATGAGGGCCCTGCTGGGGCCACTGGCAGCAGAGGGAAGGATGAAGGGATGGCAAATACGGTGACCTGGGCCATGCCCCAGGAGCTGGTGCAGCTGACAGGAGCTGGGGCATGTTCTCGCTCTAAATTGTCTCTATGGGAGGAGGAGGTGGATGAGTTCCCAGACTCCCTGGCCCTGTCTCTCCCTGTTTGCCTGCTTGGGTTTTGAGCAGCCCTCAAGGCTGTGTTTTGGAGAGAGAGTTTCATCAGGCAAAGAAAAGGTACAAAGATGAGTTAATGAGAACGATTATTCAGTGACAGCTGCTGCCACTCACCTCCTAACGAGTGTAAGGTACAGCCTTGCAGAAACAAGCCTTTCTCTGATGATTATGTTCAGGAGATTAATTTGGGAAACTCTGCTTAAGACCTGTGGTGATCTTATTTAAAATCTAGTCAATGAACAGGCACATGTAGGGGAAAAACATACCTTGTTTAAGGCTCAGTTGCTGGAGCAGACAGATGCTGGGGCTGGACTGGGGCAGAGCAGAGACGTGCAGTCCTTGCTCTGCTGTCCCTGGGCTGCTCCCCAGCACCCTGGGGAGCAGAGCCACAGAGCTTGGCCCACCTGGAGCTCAGCAAGGCACAGCCTGGCTGCAGAAGCATTTCATTCTCTGACTGCTGCAGCCCACAAATCAAATCCTCTGCCTCAAGCCCATGGCTGGGGAAGGACTGGACCACGAGCTCCTGCAGGGAACAGTGGCCCCGTTTGTCCTGCAGGGAGACTCCTCTATACAGCCACAGTCAGGTCTGCTAATGGTCATCCCTGAGAACTGCTCATCACCAGCCTCTCCACGCAGGCACGAGGTGCCCAAGCCCAGCACATGATGCCCAAGCCCAGCACATGGTGCCTGCTATTTAATGTCCCCATCAAGGCACAGAGAAACCAAATGGACTGGAAAACTGGCCCGGGATCAGTGCTTTCCTTCCAAACTGGCACCCACGGAACGCAGGACTCCGCTCCATTTTCAGCCTGGCATCCTCGGCATCCCCCTGGCCAGCTGGCCACGGCCAGGGACAGCAGCACTGCCAGGGGCTGTGGCCTCTCTGCCTGTGCTGCAGGCAGTGGGACAGGGTGTCCCTGCTGCCCCGTGGGCTGGCACAGCCGATGGGGGCACAGAGCCCCCGTGCCCAGTGCTGGCACAACGCCCAGCTCCCTTTGGGGCTGGCATCTCAGCCCTGCCACCAGCTCAGACAGATGGTGAGCCAGCCCAGCTCCATCTCCTGGGGCTATTGGGCCACTACAGAGAGCTGAATTGGCTGGCAGGTGTTCAGACCCCAAATGCAAACATTTGGGAAGGAGTGGCTGTGAGCCCAGTGGATGAGACTCTGATTCCCTTCGAGGCCAGGGAGGGAGGTCTGCCCCACAGCAGCTCCTGGGATTTCCTCACATGGAGACACCAAATCTGATGCTCAGGAGCCTTCACAGGCTCCTCCTCAGTTGCATTTTGGGCACCCACAATTTCTGCCAAGGCTGGTCTTGCTCCCAGGGCAGTATCCCAAAGCATTGGCCATAGAAATCTGCATTTCCCCTGCTGGTCTCCCTTTGAAACCATTCCCTTTGATTTGTTGCTGTTCCACCTCAGCTCCTCCCACGGTGACCCCTGAGCTCCAGGGCCCCTCTGTGGTCTGTAGGGAGCAGCCAGTGCCAGTCAATCCTGGCTGCTTTCATAAAGCTTTGGGTGTTTTCTGGTGTTTTCTACAACCATGTCTTTCAATTCTACCCTTACAGTGCCTCCTGAACAACCTCTCCATGGATGGGGGAGCACTTGGAGGCTCTTGGAAGGGCTGCAGGGGTTTCACTGCTATCTTTAATTCCCAGGGTCCAGGAACTGAAACCAGTCTTTCCCTACACAATCTGTAATACTCCACACATAGCCAGTGCCTATGGCAGTAAAACTCCCGTCACTAATCCATACTACTCCCCTTCCTAGAGAAAAGAAAGGAGTGGGGTTACCATGCTCTTAAGGAATGATGAAACCATTGTGGTCTTCTGTATACACCCAAAAGAAACCTTTATCAGCCTGTGTTTCAGGCCAGAGGTCTTCAAAAAGCCATGCTCATAAAAATTAAATAAGAAGCCTTGACAAATTTTTATTTGCTATTTCTGCTCATAGGCAATTGGATGAGCAGGACATTAGGTCTGATTTTATGTGGAGGCCCTTCCTTCCTTCCTTCCTTCCTTCCTTCCTTCCTTCCTTCCTTCCTTCCTTCCTTCCCTTTCTCTCTTTATTTTTCTCTCTCTCTTTTTTTCTCTCTTTCTCTCTTTCTTTCTCAGTTTGTTTTAACTGCATACCTCTTGTACCACAGAAATGTGTCTTGCATGAGAACTAAAGGCAGAGAGAACACTCACTCCATAAAAAGTCTAATCAATACTGCTGGGCAGCCAGAGCCAAAAACAAGTCAAAAGTGAGCTGGGAATGAAAAGAAAGTAACAGATGTCATTCAAAGCCCCAGGGCGTGACAAAGGGCTGAACCGTGCCCTGCCTGGCTGAGCAGCCCTGGCAGGATGGGAGCTGTGGGATCAGGGAATCCCTGAGCTTTGGACATCAGCTGGAAGGCTGGGGGAGCGATGGAAGCCATAGCAGCAACAAGAGGGAGAATTGCCCAGCCAGCACCGGGACTTTGACCCTGCTGCAGGAGAAACAGGAGGGACAGGATGCCAAGGGCACAACAAATCAATGGCACGTGGAAGTGGGGGCAGCAGGGACGTGCAGGGACCACGGGACGAGGGCAGCAGGGGGACATCGCCAGTGCTGGAGCTGGAGAGTGGCCACTGCATGGGGGACAGCCCAAAAGGGGACAACAGAAGGATTTATGAGCACTCCCATAATGAGAGCCAGTTATCCGTGACCATCCTAAATCTTGTGAGAGAGAGGCTGAGAGGGACTGTCTCCAGTGGACAGGCTGTAAGATTTAACACCACCGCTCCACAGTGGAATGACAAAATGAGCCCCCCGCGCCGCCAGCCGCCCCGTGGGACAGAGACTGCCTGCTGCCTGTGCTCCCAGGGCCACACAGGGCTGAGCCACGCCTCAGACACCAAGGAGGGAGGTTAAATTACACCAGAGGCACTGCAAGGAGGCCCAGCATCTCTCCCAAAGCCTAGGGAGGGTCAGGATGCTGCCAGCCTGCTGCAGGTGCAGGGTGCACTGAAAGGCTCAGGTTCCTGGGGCTCACGCTGGCCCTGCCCAGTGGCACACACCAGCAGAGCCACACACAAATCTCCCACAGCTTTTGTTAATGACACTGCATTTCCATTCCAGCTGCTGCAGTGCCCTTTGTCCCAGGCACGGGAAAGAGGACACAGCCCCACAACAGAGCCCCAGATGCTGAGAAGGTGCTTTCCTTCCCAGCACCAGTGATGCCTTGTGAAGGCTCACCTAGAACAGAGATTAGACAGAGTTAAAGAATAAAGTAGGGATTTATTAAGAAGCCTCAATGGATCCACCTTGGGCAGCAAAACTCGAAATGGTCACAAAATCCCCAACTGCTCACAGGGTCTCTCACTTTGATCAGTTCTGCTACATTTGCATCTTGGAGTTCATTGTCCAATTACAGCTCCAGCCCATGAAGTCTCATCCTGAGTGTTTTTCTCTCTTCAGCTCATGTTGTTGTGCTTTTGGACCTGAGATTTGGATCATTTGTCCTTGGTGCCCAGCTGGAGAAGGAATTGTTTTGTCTCCCTACTCTGTGCAGAGAGCTCAGCATCCCCTGAAACGAAACCCAGACCCACACACTAAAGCAGCACAGAATCTGAAAAACATAAAAGCTAAAACCTGAGGCATCACCATGTGTACAGAACCTCTGCCCACGCTCAGAACCACCCCTGTGTCTGTTTCCACTGCTCAGAGCCCGTGCTGGGGGCACACACACTGCTCCACCTGCCCTTCACCATATGCCCTGCTCTCCAGCCCAGCCCTCAGCTCCTTGCACAGCTCTCAGACCAGCAGCTATGCCCAGTGGCTTGAGCTTTCACAGCCAGGGCTTGGGGAATGTGAGCTCAGCCAGCAGCAGGGCGAACCCAGGGGCCTCTCCCCGAGGCTGGGGAGATGGGTCACTGCCACCTCCCACGGGCAGGGAAGGCTCCAGCCAGGGACACGGGGCCACAGGGGACACAGGAAGAGCAGTCACAGGCACTGCAGCCCCCCTGCCCACAGATGGAGGCCACGGGAGCTGCCTGCCTCCCCCTCTGTAACCAAGCAGCCTCATCATCAGTCCCCAAGAGAGAAAGAAATCAGGTAAGCAATGTCTACGAGCCCATATGGACGGGCTGGGATGCTGCCCAAGCTTCAGCTCGAAAAAAAGTGCACATTTTATGGTATAAATATTTTGGTTTGCCTCCTCCTCACCAGCCCACGGGCTCCAGCACAGGAAGCACAGCAGCAGCCCTCCTCAGAGCCGTCTGCAAGAGGCTGATCCCCACAGCTCCCAATGTGTGCTGCAACAAGAGCCCACACACACTGACCTGCCTGCCCACATGCCTCCCAGGCATTGCCACGAAGGAGAGAGGCTTCTGGCACAGTGAAGTGGGGATTTTAGTCCCTGGAAGGTGCTGCTTCCCAAAGAACCTCAGTGGCTGCCATATTTAGGACCAAGGAGATGCCTTGTGACACCATCCAGTTCTGATGGAACTGTTTGGTACCTTTTGTTATCTCCTGTGACAGAAAAGAGCTGATTCCCTTCCTGTTAGCAGCCTAAAATCATAGAATCACAGTTTGGGTTTGGGTTTGGGTTTGGGTTGGAAGGGACCTTAAAGATCATCTCATTTCATCCCCCTGCCATGGCAGGGACACCTTCCACTGTCCCAGGCTGCTCCAAGCCCTGTCCAGCCTGGCCTTGGACACTTCCAGGGATCCAGGGGCAGCCACAGCTGCTCTGGGCACCCTGTGCCAGGGTCTCTTCACCCTCAGAGGGAACAACTTTTCCTAATACCTCACCTCTAGAAAAGCTTGCTCTGAAATTCAGTGTCTGTAATGCAGTGGGGACTCTGTCTGCCCTGTCACAGCACACCCAACATGGGCCCTTTCCTCAGCAGTGGAGCATCTCCCCAGCACACATCCCCACTGCTGTGGGTCCTGCCCTTACCCCACACACCCACCAGCCCACCAGGAGCCACACCACTTTCCAGCCTCTTCCTCTTTTCTCCCCCAGTACCACGGGAGAAGGTCTCAGACACCAGAGCTGCTATCTGCCATGGCAAGAGCAGGATCTGAACAGCATTATGTTCAGCAGGTAGGGAAGACAGATGTTGCATGGTGTTTTAGATCTCCTCCCCCCATATGGGTCTTCTGGTACCCCTCTCCTTCCCCTCCTTCCCTTCCTAGCTGCCAATCACCCTGGTTTTGCAACCCTCAATGGTCACCCCTAGCCTCAGGCTTTAACCCTCCACCAGTAGCTTCCACCAGAAGCCTCGGGTGGTCCCTGGGGACTTCTCCCCCCCTCTCTCCCTACTGGAAGTCACCTGAGTGACACCCCAGTTCCCACTCCCTCATTGGTTAATAGTTTGTTATCTCCCCTGGTTACCGCCCCAAGTTAAAAAGAGGAGCACACAAGTGCCCCGGGCTTTTTGTAGCAGACTTCCCTTCGGTGCTATTGTTCCCTGCGCGGATTTACAATAAACCGGACTGTAATCTACTTCAAGAAGACGGCTCCTCACATCTGTTACCACCGTGTTGTACTTCCCCCCCATTGGCTCAGGCAGGTTTTCAACCCACGGACCGCGACTCTCACCAACACACGGACGCGCGGCTATAGAGCGTGGTTTCCACTGCCAGCCGGTGCCAGGAACTGAGCTAGCGGCTTCGCCAAGGGATTCCCCGGCAGACAGAGATGTGTCTTTTTTAACCATCAGAACACCTGTGGCCATGTCTCACCAGTGCTGAAAACAAAGAAGACCAAACTGCCACATTCCCACAGAACAACAGTGATTAAATCCAGGTGATGGCCCCAAGATGTTCTCCAAAGGCTCGGGAAAATACGATGGGAATTTCGTGGTGTGAAAATGTGTTCATTTGATTAAACAGGAGTGGAGAGGAAATCCATCAGGGCTTTTCTTCACCAAGCCCTCCTGGAACAAGAATAAGAGAGGGAAAGAGAATTTGTCTAAGAGGAGTATGAAAAGCAGTTTCTCAGCAGTGTGCACTCTATAGCTTTTAATTCTAGAGAAAGGGGTTTAAATCCTGCCTCCCCAGCCCAGCCTCGGCTGTGAACACAGCTGGCCAGAGCCAGCCCCTCACCCTGCCCCGTTGGCACAGCCTGGGAGCAGCTCTCCTGCTGCTGGTTTGCTCTCAGACACCCAGAGCAGGACAATGAACCTGCTCAGACAGTGCCTCCCCGTGTGTGTGCTCCACAGCCACACACCCAGAGCCAAACCTGAGCTGGGCATCTGCACTTACCTGGGCAAACATTTGTTTTGTGCTCTAACAGCAAGGTGAGCGTGCTATTCCCCTGTGTAAACAGCAGCTCCTCAGACATAAGCACTTCTGAGCTGTGCTGCATTCCTCTCTTGAAACAGCCACTTTCCACGTGAAATCTGCTGCATTCTCCTGTGTCAACAGAGTCAGTGCTCATGGCTGTGCTGGGCTCCTCTGAAATGCCTCTTGTCTTGGATGGAACAGTCTGAAGGTGTTTATTTATCCATTTTTAGATGCACTCTGTTCCTTGTGCCATCTCAGTAGATGGGTCTGCAAGGCAGGAGCAGGAAGAAAGGATGATCAACAGCATAGACATAGAAGAAAAAGGGCTAAACCACACTGGGTTTATCCTCCCAGGCTAATGTGGCACCTGTCTTGAAAGAGGAAGGCAAAGGGGTAAGGTAATTTCCTCTCTCTGGTCTTGGTGCTGGTGCTCCCTGGGAGATGGTGACCAAAGCAGGAACATGTGGGGAGCGGGAGGACCCAAAACCAGGCAAAAGATAGCCCTGGAATGGGAAGAATGAGGCTGGAGGGAAGGTGCCAGCAGAACTCCCTGCAGGGCAGGTTTGTGACCCCTCCCAGTGTCCCATCTGTGACCTCCTGCTGGTGGCTTTGGAGCTGGTCTGGGGCCAGGAGGAGCAGGTGGAGCTGCACAGCCCAGCAGGAGCCTGGCACAGCCTGGAGGGGAATGAGGAGCACGACCTGCAGGGCTCAGGCTCAGAGCTTGGGGCTGGGAGCAGCTGTTTCCACTGCCCAGCAAGGGCTCATCCATGGGGCAGGGCCGAGGAAGAAAAATATCTAAGTCAATGAGTCCAGGAAAGCTTTGATAACCCCTGAGTGTGACAGAACGCCTGAAGAGAAAAATGGGGTCTGTGGGGTCCAAATGTCTTCTTAGACACTCAGGAACCCCCTCCAGCCTGAACAGATGGTGGCACCACACAAAGCCCCAGCTGCTGGTGTTTTCACTGGAAAACATTTTTGCCACGACTTTTCCCCCTGGTTTTAGGCTCCTGTCAGGACATGTTTGGTGATGTGTGGGTGAGTTATTCCCATCCAGCCCACTGTGTATGCTCATGTGAATTGCTCAGCTATTCTGAGCTGCCTGCAGTGGTCTGGGACAGGACTGGTGGTCACACATCTCTGCTGTTTATGTTTCTGTTGAGATGTAAATGCACAGAATACTGAAATGAGCCCACATCAAGGAGCTGGGCTGGGAAGGAAAAATCTCCTGTACCTCCTATACTGACCCAATGCCACAGGATGGGGTCTCTATAGATAGGGAAACCAAGGCAAGAAAATAAAATTATTTGCTCAGGATCACTCATCAGAAGGTTCTGCACATTCAGAAGGGCTCAAAAGGAGCAGAGAAGGGCACCTGAGTGAGCTGGTGAATGGAGGACACATGGTATAAAAGCTTTGTAGAAGCACAGACCTTGCTCAGGCTTGATAAAGCAAACTGGCAGTGATGTGATTTTTTTTCTCTATAAATACACCTGAAGGCCAAACACCAGGGAGGGGGGGAAAGCTATTTAAGCTGAAGGACAATAGTGGCACATGAAAACATCCATATTTATGTCTGAGAAAGTGAAAGAACAAGTCTGGGGAGAGGGAAGCGAGAAATGAATGGCCTGAAGGGTAGGCAGAGGAGATGCCAGCAGGGCCAAGCTGCCTCTCTCAGAGGAGATTCCTGCAGGATCAATGGCCTTGCAGAGCTCAGGGTCCTCACCCTTCCTGCAGGATTAGACAAGGCACCAAGTGGGAGAAGGGAGGGGGAGCAGGAGCAGGGCTGTGAAGGAGAGGAAGAGATGTTCAGCCCCAGCCTGAGCATGGTGTTGAGGGAGCCCTGGGTGTCTCAGGTTCAGCTGGGTGTGAATTATATTTCCCATCTGTCAGAGCTGGGGCAGTTCTCTGCTGTTCTTTGGGCACTTTTCTTTATCTTGCCCACAACCTATCCTCCCTCCAGGAGATCTCTCCTGTTCATGGGCCATTAATTATTAATTATCTCCTGTCCATGGCCACTGAGTGTCCCTGCATGGCTGAGAAAATTCCATCATCCCATGGGGAGATGCTCTGCCCAGGGGAGGAGCCAAGAATTCCTACCTGGATCCAATCTGACCTGGGAACAGCACAGCAGCCTCTGCCCCCTGCATTCCCAGAGGAGCAGCTTTCTCCCCCCAGCATTCCCAGAGGAGCAGCTTTCTTCCCCCTGCATTCCCAGAGGAGCAGCTTTCTTCCCCCCTGCATTCCCAGAGGAGCCCAGGCCCATCTCCCCCAGCCCTGGAGCTCCAGAGGAAAACTCCCCCCTTGTGCAGGATCCCTGCTCCAGCAGAAGCACAGCTGGCACTGCAGGAGGGCTGAGCCACCCTGGCATGGGGCTGAGCCACCTCCCTGACCCACAGCCTGACAGGGCTGCTCTGACTCTGGCAGTGTTTGGGGGGTTTTGGGGGTGTTTTGTTTGTTTGTTTGTTTTTGGGGTTGTTGGGTTTTTGTTGGTTTTTTTGTTTGGTTGGTTGGTTTTTTGTTTTGTTTTGGTTTGGGTTTTTTTATTTTTCTTTTTTTTCTTTTTTTGTTTTGTTTTGTTTTACTATTGCTTTTTTTTTTCTTCTTCTTCCTAGTAAGGAACTGTTATTCCCATTCCCATATCTTTGCCTGAGAACCCCTTAGTTTCAAAATTATAGCAATTTGGAGGGAGAGGGTTTACATTTTCCATTTCAGGAGAGGCTCCTGCCCTCCTTAGCAGACACCTGGCTTTTCAAACCAAGACACTGGGGAAGATGGTGACTGCCAAACTGCTCCTCAGTGTGAGCAGCAGGAAAACAGCTGCCTGAGCCACAGGAGGAGCTGGTGCTTCATCCTCTCATCCCCCAAGCTTTCCACACACACTTGGCAGGTGCTGGGAGGAGTTCTTACACCCTGGGCTGTGCACGGGCTAGCAAGGGGTACAGATCCCCCCAGAATGTCAGCACACAGCAGCCTCAGCACATGCCTGTGCTCTGCTCTCCTCTTGGCTCAGAAGCAGAGCCAGACATTGCTTTCTCACCCCTGCTTCTAGGAGCAAGCTGGGATTTCCATAACCATTAAAAACAAGCCTTTGTTATTAGCCCTGTGAATTATTTATCCTGTCATAATTAATGCAGGGCTGTGAAGGGCCGTGGCAGAGCTCCCCAGCTCGCCTGTCAGCAAACACCACTCCAGCCCTGCTCACCACTGGGACATTAAATATGCATTGGGGCTGATAGACGGCTCCAGCTCCCGATCCCTGTCAGACAAAGCGCCCTGGGCACGGACACGTCCCTCGGGAAGGGCTGTGCTGGGATCAGCTGGAGGTGGCAGGGGAGGGAGACAGCTCCAGGAAGCCCAGCTCACCCCTCCCTTGCAGCTCTTCCCATCCCCTGCTCTTACCACTGAGCAGAGACACCTTCCTGGGCTGGGATCTGCCATCCTCAGCTCAGTCACACCCCTCAGGCTCTGGATTCATGTCTGGCCCCTCTGTTTTGAGGTCAGGTTTGGGGAGGATGAGCCCCTGCAAGTCCTCCTTGCTTTTCAGAGATGCCAGCTGGGCTGCAGGGACACTGACCCTCAAGGGAGATGCCCACTCTGCCTGGGCCCCCAGGAACATGCAGAGAAGGGATGGGCTCCTCTGCCTTGTGTGGCTTCACAGGTTTTAATCAACGTCTGCAAAGAAGGAGGGAGATGGGGAATAGCTTGCCTAATTAATAAAACAAGAGGAAATCAACAGCTGCTATGAAGCTGCTGAAGTCTTTTGCTCATTGCTCAGACCAGCCCTTAAGAAGTAAAGCAATTCCAGAGTATGAGGCTTTCTCAAACTCCGCAGGCTTTTAGGCAGAGAGCTGTGCTGGGAGCCCGGGGAGCAGGATCCCATGAGGACAGGAATTACAGGACACCACAGGGACTCTGTAACAAACTCACTGGTCATCAGCTTGCTGAAAAACAGACCAAATCCAGGCCTAGTGCAACAAGTCAAGCTGCCAGGGATCAACACCTGGACACTGACACTCTTTATCCCACCAAAATCCCCTCCCTTTAACTTCCCTGTGTCGGGCTGCGCCTCCAGGACACTCTGTACCTCAGCACCCCAGTGCTGCTTGTTTTACGCCTTTTTCCTTTCCCAAAACTGCCACTTCTTATAGATGACAGTGGCAGGGTCCAGAGAAAAGCTGGTCTCAATTACAGCTAGGTTGATATAAATCAAATATATGATACAGAGCTCATGGATTTGATCAAGAGACTGTACAAGCAGAAGCTTTGCAGCCTGGGTCCATGGAATTGCTGCAAGCAGCCTTTGCCTGGCTATGGTGGTGCTGAGAAAGGATTATTCCAAAACATGCAATGAACTGATTCTACCATGAAGGTCTGAACCCACTGGCATGAGTGGAGCTGCTCTCATCCCACCACTCCGGGGGTTTGATCCAAGGAGAGGAAAAAGAAGCATTAAAACTTATTGTGTGGGCTAATCCTGGCCCAGCAGAGATGTGCACTTAAAATGACTCTTCTCTCATTTGATGTTTCTCTTATTCGAGGATCTTTTTGGCTCCAACATCTATTTCTCTGTCAACAGCCCTCAGTGCATCTCTCTTGCTATCTTTAGGCTCAGTTTATTGATCCCTCATTCCTATCTATCCATCTCATTCTTTTGTGCTCATTCCTGCCTGTCACTCGATTTACTGCAGGACGCCTGGCCTGGTTTACAATGTGCAGCTCATTTCAGCCCCTTTTTCCACATTTCCCCTTCCCTGGTGAGGAGGGCCATGGGGCAGGGACCTGCTGGGCAGCCTGCAGTGCCCACCCAGCTGGGAGATGAGCAGGCAGAGCTGCTTTCTGTCCAGAAGCAACCCCCTTTGGCAGGGCTGGAGCATCCCCTCGAGCGCTCCTGGGAGGGAGTTAAATATAAACCCAGCACCAGAGCTGTAGTGTCAGACCTTCTGCCCTGCAACTCCTGCTGTGACACACCTTATCTGAAGAGATTAGTCAGAACTCTGTCCTGAAGCTGCCTCTGAATCCCAAACACCAGCCATACCCTTGGAGATAAGGGCATCTGTGTCAGCGGCCTCCGCGCTCCACATTTCGGATCATGGCAGAGCAAGGAACAGGGAAAGGCAGGGGAATGGAGGGAAAAATAGACTGAGAGGAGGGGGAGGATGAAGGTGTGTCCTCAGACCTGCTCGGGCTTTGTTTTCACCTTTCATGTCTGCAAAGGTGAGCTGGGGAAAAGAGAGGCCAAGAACAAAGCCCTATCACTTACCCTGGCTGCTTAACTCATTATCCTTAATGTGTGCCAGGCTGTGGCAGGCAGAACAAGGTGAAGGAGAAGGATTTTCTGTCTCAGAGCAGGAAAATAAAGTCCTTCCCCACTCAGCAGACAGCCACTTTTCAGAGGGTTTAAGCTGACAGATGCCCAGACTGTCCAGACACCCCTCCCCAGGGCTTGGCAGGGTTGAGACCCTCACAGAGGGAAACCCAGCTTTCCTAAGCATGCTTTGTAACTAAAAACATGGTTTGTAACTAAAAACATGGTTTGTAACCCTGCCCTCCAAGCAGGGACACACACAGAGTGTGGTACCACCTGGAAAACCAGCTGAGAGCCCAGTGCCTCAGTCTGAACAAAATCTCAGGGGATCCCCAGATCCTGAACTCACCAAGAGTACACAGTGGAGCAGCGAGAAAGGCTGAGGGGGGAACAGGCAGCTCTATGAAAATATGGCCAATGTCGCTGCTGAGGCAGGACAGGAATGAAAGAACTCCGGTTCAGAAGGCTAGATGAATAGAACTCAGCTGATTTATTTCAAATACATCACTCTTTTTATAGAGAACATTGTGCAGGCTAATTTCATTGGTCTTAAAGTAAAAACATCTCCCACCACTGGTGTGCAGTGAGTGACGCACGGTGGCAGAACGTTTCTATAAACAATGTGAACAACAAGAGAGATAAAGAATTATGTACCTTCCTTTGCAACTCTTTCCTAGGTCCAGCCTGGTTAGAAACCTCTCTTTTTCTCTCTGACTGAACTGAGAATATCCATAGCCAAGGGAGCTGCCAAACCTGACCCCCATCTCAGTGGGAACAGGTACACCTCAGGGCAGTCATTTCTAGCAAAGCCCAGGGGTCTGCACTGAAGACTGCCCTGTAGGCTATTATCCATGAGGGCACAGCACTGCAGATGTGTTCTGAGTCACAAAAGCCTTGTGCAGTATCAATGTCAGGGCTGAACCTCATGGCCCAAAGCAGCTGAGGGGCAGAAAAGCTGCTCTCTCCATTTCTCTGCCTGAACCATCACATTGCCCCTGCTTGGGCAAGCAACACGCAAAGACACTGATGCAAAAACCAGTTTTTGTCCTTCTGACAAAGCCACAAAAAAGAGAGATGAGGGAACAGCCATCCATGGCAGACAGACACTGAAGAAGATTCATGCCCCCAGTAAAAATTGTCTCCATATTTTAGTCCCAGCAATTCAAATGGAAATAGTTTTTACAGAAAAAGAACGATAACAGGGAGGCTGCAAGGGCACGTCCTTATTTAAGAAGTCCTGTTGGGTTCTGGGGAAGAAAACGAAAAAGGAATGGGATGCTCTGGCTCTGGGTAAAACTTCAGTCCAGAGCTTTAAAAGAAGTAGTTCAAATTACTCCCAAGCTCTTTGCAAGCTGGTGGCATTTGAAGGTGCATGCTTGCACTTCCCAAGCAGGAGTTTCCCCCCAGCCCTGCTTGGTGCTCTCTGGCTCCCAGGCACAAAAACCTGAGCCGGGATGGGTGATGGTGCCTGGGCTCAACCCCTGTTCTGCAGGGATGCTCCAGCCAGGCCACAGAGCCTGCAGAGCACCAGGCACCCAGCAGAGCCCTCTTCCCATGTCTCCCTGTCCCATCTCCAGCAGCAGCACAGCCGAGAGGAGCCAGACCCTGCCCGACTCTGTGCAGACTCTCCTCCTCCTCAGCAGCCAGCTCACAGCTCGTTATTGCACTTCTGCCATTCTAAGCCTCCAGTGTTGCCATGTGCTGGAGTGGAAGGACCCCACAGCCTCAGGAGTCTCACTTTCCCGCACATATGGGGGTTTTTGAAGGAGTTTTGAATGAGATGGGACCTCTGAGGTTTTTTGATGATGTGGTTTATTTTTTTATCTTCTGCATAGGCAGGAAGGGTGAGTTCAGCTCACATCGTTACACCATGGTTCAGGTCACAAGACCCTTAGGTACAGGACCTTTTAAGGAGTTATTGACTAATAAAACACTGCCAACAAGGATATGTATGGTTTTGACCTAATCCTTCAATATTTCATCTTATGGACCCACGTTATAGTGTCAGCTTCCTTAGCCAATCATGACACACAAACCTACAGTACTGCATTCTAATCTCCTTATTTACCTCTGTAACTTTTATTTTTTCTATATCTTAAACTCTAAAACTCTAAACTTTCCTTTGCTTCCCTTAAGGTGTCTCTGCTTTAAACTATAAATCCACATTCTCACTCCTTGCACCTCAGTTTGGAAGCATTTTCCAAGGTTTTAGACCCAATCCTATGTTTAATTCCAAGCTTTGGCTTACAGGCCCAAAGTTCTGAGAGTTCATTGCATTTCAGATTCCAACACAGACACACCTCACCTTCAGTGAAGTGCTCCCAGCAGCTCTTCCCTCTCCTGCTGCCCAGCTCAGGCTGTGTTCAATGCTGCCAGAAGTCACCTCCAGCTCTCCTGTACAAGTGCAGCTCCCACGGGGTGGGAAATCCTTCCAGGATTCCCAAGTGCCAGCTCTTGTCTGAGCCCACTGCTGCAGAGCCAGCAGCTGGAACACCCTACAGGAGCACAGAAACCTGTGCCTTTAGAACGGGCCCAGGAGAAAGCTGCAATGAGAGCAGAACAGAGGGAGCAGGGATGGACACCTCCCCTCAGCTCATTGTGCTTGCAGGGGTTGCTCAGGATGACTTGTCTGGCTGAAGAGCAGCTCCAGGAGACACGGGGACAGCCCTGGAGGGGAAGGGAAGGGAAGGGAAGGGAAGGGAAGGGAAGGGAAGGGAAGGGACTCAGTCTTCATTAGCCTCATCAAATCTTCATCTGGTAATTCCTCTGAGTTTACAGAGAATGCTAGCAGCATCAATACAACTAACTCCCTGTGCAGCAAAGCCATGAGCTGCCATGGCAGAAGGCAGTGCAGAGCATCCTGTGCTGGAGCCAGAGGATCAGTGGGTCAGTGCACAGAGCTCCATCAGCAGCTGGGGCACTCCCCAGTCCAGCTGGGTTTGGAGCTGGCAGCTGAGAAACTTTTTGGGCTCGGAAGACAAAATGACCTGTGCTGGTGAGCAGGTAGGAAACAGCTCAGCCTGAGGCGTGCCAGCAGCAGAGCCCCACCATCCTCCTGCTCCAAGACTGAGGCTAGAGAAGGGAAAAGGAAAAACAGCCTCCATGCAAACAGGTCTGTCAGTCTGAGCTCTCCCAGAAGCACAAGCTCTCTGTGTCTGACAGAAAGCAATCAAGCCAAAGCCAGCTTACAGGAACCTTTGCCATTGCTTTGCAGTAGAAAGATTTCCATAAACTGCTGGTTTGGTTGTTTTTTCCATGAGACATTTTGTCTCAATTTGTCTTTCCCTAAAGGTCACTCTTACAGACAGCAGCCCACTGGCGCCCATCAGTCAGAGGCTCTGACAAGCCAGAGGATCTGTCAGACCACATTTTGCCTCCCAGCTACATTCAAGGTTTTACATTCAACGTTTTTAATTCCCCTAATGGACTTTTTCCTTCAAGGCTAGCACACTATCAGAAACCAGGGAGCACCAGCACGAGGCAGAACTTGGCACAGGAGAACTCCTACAATGCACATTACTGCCAGGGAGATGCAGGCAGCCATAGCAGGAAAGCTCAAAGCAGACATTAGGTAAGAGGGTACAGAACAGCCCAAAGTTAGGAGCATCCAGGTAAAGGTGAGATACACAGGGATCACAGCAGCTTGAAGAGGAGTCAGACTCTCTGCTCCCAGGTGAGCAGGCAGGGGAAAGCATCAGGAGATGGCAAAGCCTTGTCTGGAGCAGGACATGTCTCTGTGTCACCTGCTGGATGCAGAGCTGGAGGAGACCCTGTCACAGGGTGTGGGGTCCTCCTCCAGCCCTGAGAATGGTGAAGAAACTCCACAAGAAACTTGTTCTGCTTCTGACAGTCCTTCTGGAGGGCAGCACCCGAGCAGGGGCTGTAGCTGGGTGACCAAAAACCAAGCACATGGCAACATCAGCTCCAAGAAGAGTTGTGCCATCACACAGCATTAAGTGTAATGTTCCCAGTTCCTTTTGTTGAGGTGATGGAAAGCAGGTGTGAGCCATGCCTGGGCTCACAGCAAACCAGATTTATTTCACTGAGGGTGTGAAGGGTGGCTCTGGATACCTCAGGACAGTGATCTAGACCTGGGGAGCAGAGACCAGGTGGGAGGGACAATGGTCTCACTGTGGAGTTCAGTACATATAGTTACAAATCACAATATAAATAAATTATTTAAAAGCTGAGGTGTGGTGAACCCCCTAAGCCCCAGAATAAGCTGCAGAGGCAGGGTTATGAGCCTGAATCTTGAAGATGTGTGCAGAGATTATGTGGGACGCCCACATCTCAGGGATGGCAATGCACACTTGGAGCTGAGCAGAATTCCCCTCAGGGTAACAGGAGCATGGGGCAGGAGCTGTCCTGTGGGTGTGCAGGGTAACAGGTTTAGTCAGATGCCACATTAACTTGAGGACCAGGGAAGAGTGAGATGAGCATAAAGCCTGTTGAAAAATCCATAAAACCTGTCCCAAGTGGATTCCAAGAGGAAGAAGAAGCCCCCATGGTGAATGGCACAGTGCTCCTGGCAAAGAGCTGAGGAGTGTGGTGGCCTCTTGCCCCTTCTGGACCCCAAGGTAGCTGGGGGAGCCCAGTGCCAGGGGCATGGGGGAAATCCTGGCTCTGACCTGCCGAGCAGCTCTCACTGCAGTGCTGCTGGTGGCATTTGTTAGGTATTGATTGCCCAATCAATAGGCTGCCCGTGTTAGTAGCATTTTAACTGGACTGCTAATAACAACAACTGTTCATTGCATTTTTGGTTATATTGTTAAGACTTTTAATTAGACAAAAAATAAATTTTGGGCTTGACATAAAGACAGTGTGTTTGACTTTTGGTAGGTAACATCAGCTGGTCTAACATCTCTGTCCTGCCCTGCCTCCCAGGGGGGATGAGTTCAGGGCATCTGACTGCAAGGAAATGCTCAGCCCCACCCCAACATGGTGCAGGGTCCATCCCTGTGTGCTTCACCTCCTGCAGCCTTCCCCAGGCTGCTTCTGGGGACAGATGTGACAGGTACCATCCTGAAGATGGGCATGAGCCTGAGAGCTCCCTGAATTCTGCCCCAGTTTGGAGCTGCTCAGCCCTAGCCCCTCTGTGTGCCCATGACTTTACCTTCTCAGTCCAGAGGGTTTTCCCACCATGAATATACAGAGGACACTGGCCAACCAGCACAGAGCTTGCTAGCCCCAGGTCCCTCATCTCAAGCAGACACTTCATCCGGCTTCCCCCAGCAGCCCAAATAAGCCAGGCATTTCCCCATCTTCCAAATCAGCCAGGCATTTCTCCATCTTCCAAATAAGCCAGGCATTTCTCCATCTTCCCTGCACGCCCTCCCTTGCCACTCCTCTGACCCCCTGTCCCAGCGACTGGCAGCATCTCAGGCTTCCAGGGGTAAGAAATGGCTCACAGCCCACCCAAGGTAACAGTTCACCACAGCATGCTCACTTTTAATTTGCTTATCCGAGCAATAAAGCAGAAACGAGGAATGGCAGCTAATTAAAAGTATTGATTCATGTGGCATTCAAAACCACCCAGACCAAGTCAGGGCAGGAGGGAGGGATGAGGAGCCTGGAAGAGAACAGGGGACAGCAGGACTGCAGTGCAGCAGTCAGGTGTATCCTTGCTCCCTGGCATTTCCTGCATGGGAAAAACTTCTTTGCTCTAACAACCCTGTCCTACAAGGCACCATCCCTAAGACACTGGGTCTTTTCCTTACCAGAGAAATCTCCAAGATTCCCATTCCCTCAGCTCCATGTGAATCCTCGTTTGACTTGCCCCATGTATTTTTAAGGCTACCTGACAGCAGGCAGGCAACCACCCAGAAATGGGGATAAAACACAGTCAGGATGTTTCTGCAGTGAAGCTCTCAAAGGTCACCGCTTGCAGAACCCTCTGACCTTCACATCAGGAGAACAACACACGGGAGATGTTTGTCTTTGTGACTCAGGTACGTGCAGGACTCACAGCCTGCCTGAGGCCAGAAAATCTAGACAACTTCCAGCTCACCTGCTCTGCACACCATTGCACAAGATGGTTTTTAAAACCAGAGTCAGTGGCTGCCACTTACGTGGGAATGGGAGGGGGAAAGATGGGGGCCAGCACCAGGGTCTCAGGTGTCTGCTGTGGCCAGGTGTCTCTTAGCACAGAGTTGATGGGAATGGATTCAAACTGAGAGTAAATGTAGATTAGCTATTAGCAAGAAGATTTTTCTGTGAGGGTGGTGAGGCATTGGCACCAGAGAAGTTGTGGTGCCCCATCCCTGGAAGTGCTCAAGTCCAGGCTGGATGGAGCTCTGAGCAACCTGATATAAGGGAAAGTGTCCCTGTACACAACAGCAGGGCTGGATCCAGATAATCTTTAAGGTCAACCCAGGCCATTTTACAGTTCTATGAAGAGGAAGATGTTTATGACAAGACACGAGCTGGGGTTGCCTAAGCCTGGCCAGTGTGGGTCTGTCTGGAGGGGAAGGTGGCTGCTGAATCCTCACTTCCCACAAGAGTAAAAATTTTGCATCTTAAGAGACCAGCCAAGCGAGGAGCATGCAGACAGTGCTGTGCCAGAGACAGCGATGGGAACAGGCACAGAAGCATCCACAGCCACTCATGAGGTAAGAAACTGTCACTCTCTTCTTGCTCTGCATTACCCATCCCATCATCTCCCCATCCCTCTGTGTGGCATAACTCCCAACAGCTGTCCTCATGGGATCATCAAAGAGCCAGAAACTCTGACTGAGAGCCTGCTCCCTGTCCCTCTGACCTCACACAGCAAGCACATGCCTCCATGGTATGAAGGGAGCAGAGTCCCCAAGTGCCTCATCCCCATCTGAGGACTTAGAAGCAAAGAGGAACCTGCAGGAAAGGACTTCTGCTCTGAATACGCTCAAAAAGCTTCTCAGAGAAGTGACAAAGTACCTTCTCATGGTTAAAGCTGCCCTGGCAGCCTCCTCAGCGAGGTGTGCCCCCTTCGTGGGCATGGAGCCTGGGGGGATGTCCATCCTCTGCCTGTGGTGCTATCAGTGTTTCCTCTGAGCTCTGTGGGGCCTGCAGGCATGGCTCAGCTCCTTCTGCTCTGCTTCCTCTCCTGCATTCCCCAGCCAGCAGCCCGCTCCACCCAAGCCATTGCAGACCATCCTGCCTTGCCAAGCAGCCAGGCAGCTCTTCCCAGGGCACAGCCAGACACAGAGAGGGCCAGTAGCCACTTCACAGCTGCCCTGCCCCCATCCCACTCCACCTGGGCATCACAGTGCTGGAGGAGATCAAAAA
Organism: Chloebia gouldiae; assembly: GCA_003676055.1. NCBI lineage: Eukaryota > Metazoa > Chordata > Aves > Passeriformes > Passeridae > Chloebia > Chloebia gouldiae. Next base: position 2,935,679 of record QUSF01000041.1, read on the forward strand.
TCCTGCTACAACTGCAGGTAATCCATCCAGGCAAGCAGGCAGAGGGATTCACTCTCCGTGACAGACGTTATCTGGCTCCAGAAAGGATAAACCTTAATCCTCTTCTGTATTTCCCCTCCACTCTCCAGTCCAGAAGATGAAATGTGACATGTGGCCAAGACCAAAAGGCAATGTTTAAGAAACATGCAGGGCTGGGCTGAGGAGAGCACTAGGGAGAGCCCCATGACGGGACAAGGAAGCTTTCAGTCTCAGAAGCCCCAGACTGGTGGGTCAGGGGGAGATGGGCTGTTGGGAAGGCATCCCAGGATCTTCCATTCCATCCTTCCAAGGGAGGTGGCTTCACCTCCTGCTCACCCATCACCCTGAGCTGCTGTCATGGCAACACATGCTCGGCTTCAGGAAGGAACAGGTACTTCTGCTTGTTTACCCAAGAAGGAGGCAGCATCCTGGTGTTTTGAACAGGAGAGAAGGAGGGGAGTGAGCCAGCAGTCAGCACAAGAGCTCAGGGACCTGGACCTGCATGGTGTGCAGGTCTGCAGCTTCCTGCCACGTACAAGAGGGGTGCAGCCTTCATCCACTTTGGTTCTGCTGCTCATGGCTGGGAGATGTGCTCGTGGGGGTGGTGACAGTCCCCACACCACGCTGGGGCCCCACATGAACATGGGGTGAGAGAGGGTTTTGGCTGCACAGCACAAAACTGGGACGTGCTGAGCGCTCAGCACCAACACTGCCCTCCAAAGGGAGGACCACACCGCAGAAAGGTCCTTTAATGATCACCAGGGGCTGCAAAGAAAACAGATTTCAGCCCCACCAGGCTCTGGCAGCAGCTCCTGCCTTCCCCAGCCATTTCCCAAGAGCAGCCCCAGGACATGGCACATCCAGCACCACCTGTGGACCATGAGAGCCAGCTGAGTGCAGAGCCTTTCCTTTGAAACCTCACTCATACCTGCAGGAGAAGCAGACAGTGCTTTGATTTCAGAGCTCCTGAATCCAAAGGAGCCTGAGCAAGATATTTCCCCCTCCAGAAATAGCTGCATGGGAGGCTGGTGACCACCTCCACCACCTCCACGTGCCAGCCCCTTGAGAAGGGATGGAATCTCATTGCAGTAGCCCTCTGCATTCAGTGCCTCACTCCTGGGATAGCAGCACCAGCAGCAGTCCTGGTTCCCCTGGGCGCATAGGAGGCAGGAGCTGGGGGAGGAAAAGCTGTCTGGGAAGCTGTGAAAGAGGCCCATGCTGGAGGGTTTGGAGTTGCCTCCAAACTTTCCTGATTTTCAAGAGATTTGGATCCAACCAGCCCACAGGAGAGAGGCAGTGTGGTCAGGACAGCAGAGCAAGATGGGAGCTTGCCCCTGCACTTCACACCACCCCGTGGCACACAGATCTTCTCACCAGGTTGGGCCTGCTGTGCTTCAGGCTTCATGCCAGACCCTGTCTGCAATCCCTAAATTCACTGCTCCAAACTCACACGAACCTTGTTTGCAGCTTGCTGACCTAACTTAGTTCTGGAGAATGGGCAAGGCCAGCTATTCTCCTGTGCTGCAGCCCTGCTGGCCACAGCCTAAGCAGAGGTTATTCTGGAGCTCACTCACTATCACCAAAATGACCTCTTGATGAGCACCTTAATAAAAACAAAAAGCAGGCAGCTGGGAGGCAGCAGTATCACCGTGGTGTCCTGGCAGGCTCTCTCCATTTTCCTCAGCTGTGAAATGGGTACTTCCACTTCCCAGAGGTTGATGAGAGCTTTTTCTGGATATCATCCAGTGACAATCATTTCATTCCTGGAAGCGATGCTCACTGGGGAGGGAAACCCAGTGTGGCACAATGAAGTCATGGTTGATTCCCCTGAGCATCCCAGGCCTTTTCCTGCAGCTCTGGTACAGGCAGGTCAGCTCTGAAGATGCATCCTTTGATAGTAGAAAACATCTACAGATGTCAGGGGGCATCCCTGGTCTGATGGGTGGCTGCCTGGTGAAGTACATGTTTCCCCCTGGCATGACCTCTCCCAAAGCCAATGTATTTGCTCCATATTTGATGTCTCCCTTCCACAACACACAGCTGAGAAAACCCCCTGTACAACAGAAGCTATCTTTGGAGAGAGCTGAAAGAAGGAGATTATTAATAATATATAGGCAAGGTAGCTCAGTGCTTTGTGGCACAAGGGCACATCTCTGCAGGGTGCTGAGCAGAGCCTTGCAGAGGGGTTTTCCTCCTGGATGCCTTTGGCAGCTCTCTGCTTCCCATCTCCAGGAGAGCCTTAGGGAAACCACCTGTAAAATGGGCAGCAGCCAAAGCTGGATCTGCTGAGCCCCATGTCTGCTCTGCCGGGAATTTAGGCAGCCTGCAAGTGCAGCTGTGCCACTGTGTGCTTCCCTCCAACATCTGCCTGTCCTGCTCACTGAAAAAAATCATGGAGCTGCTGCTAATTTCATTAGCAGGCCCGTCAAGCGGTTCATCAAGCCATGATTTCCTGGCTTGCCGCCTTGAGGAAACAAGCGGGATCTGCTCTGAATTCACAAAGCCATCCCCTGGGGTCGTTTGTATGAAGGCTTAGAATTTCCCGAGTGCATTATTATCTCGGATTAAAACTGGGAGAGGGAGGGGCCTTGATTGCTTTTTCTGCCCATCCCCGGGAGTAAAGCAGACCTCCCTCAGACCTCGCTGAGCCGCCAGCAGCTCCCGCCCCGCGGCACGGCGCAGATGAGGCAGAGCGCAGCGCCGGGCGGTGCACGGCAGAATCAGCCGCGCTGGCGGGGCCGCAGGCTGGGCTCTCCGCGCCGGGGGGCTGCGAGCCCGCATGCAGGGTCCCACCCCCTGGCAAGAGCGTCCTGCCCAGAGGGTCCCCTCGGCCCGCGGAGCGTCCTGCCCGCAGAGATGTGTCCGCAAGGAGGGTCCCGCACAGAGCCTCCCGCACACAGTCCCGCTCCCGCCCGGGGATGCCGCACTGGGGGTTCCCCCTCTCTCTCACTGGGGGTCCCCTCTCACTGGGTCCCCTCTCTCTCACTGGGTCCCCCCCCCTCTCACTGGGTCCCCCCTCTCTCTCACTGTGTCCCCTCTCTCTCACTGGGGGTCCCCTCTCTCACTGGGGGTCCCCTCTCTCTCACTGGGTCCCCCCTCTCTCACTGGGTCCCCCCTCTCTCACTGGGGGTCCCCTCTCTCTCACTGGGTCCCCCCTCTCTCACTGGGTCCCCCCCCCC
>QUSF01000041.1:2948110-2988971 GCA_003676055.1 Chloebia gouldiae
TTTCCTTTCCTTTCCTTTCCTTTCCTTTCCTTTCCTTTCCTTTCCTTCCCACCTCACTCCTGCCTTGCCCTGCTGCCCCTCCTTCCCTCGCCTCCCTGGAGCACCGGTGCCACCGCAGTAGCCACCAGCCTCCACTTAGGAGCCCGGCGTGCCCCGAAGCCTGGAGCGCTGCCTCAGGCGGGCTGGCAGGGCTGGCAGGGCCGGCAGGGCGCATCCCTGCCCCGGAGCTTCCCGGCTGCTGCGGAGCGCTCCGCTTTTCCAGCACGCAGCAGGGCAGGGCCAGCGGGGCCAGCGCGCACCGCGAGTCCGCCGCCCGCCCGGCCGGCCGGAGCAGCCGCGGGGCCCTGGGCGGCGAGGCGCTCGCAGAGGGGCTGGCAGCAGCCAGCGCTGTGTCTGGGGGTGGAAGGGGAGGAGGGAAATGTGCATAGGGAAATGGAACGTCCCCGAGCAACGCATGTTCCCTTCTCCCCCACCCGTCACCTCCAAGGGAGCTGGAGGGGCCCCAGACAATGCCCAGCTGGAGATCACAGCCATGCTGAGCTGCTCTGTGCCCACTGACCCGAGTCCCTCGGTGAAGGGTCACTGTGCACGCAGGGACGGGCACAGCCAGCACCTGCGGGGCGCTCAGGCCCTGCAACACCTCGGGATTGCAGCGCCTGGACTGCTCCCAGGGTTCAGCTCCCACTCCCCTCCCAGCCCCTGCCCCGGGCAAGAGCAAAGATGGTGATTATTTCCTGCTTCAGAGGCGGTGCCACAGCTAGGATGTAAAACTGGAAAAAGTAGACACATTTTAACACTCTCACATCCACTTACCTCTTCTCCTGCTGGCAGAGCAGGGGACCAAAAGTGATGCTCTGGAGTCCCATCAAAGAGAGCTGCAGACTTTGAAGGTGATCATGAAATGCACCTTTCATCAATTTCTGCCCTCTTATTTTGCTCAAGAAATCATTTTAATGCCCAGTTAGCAAAAAAATCTGCATCCCCAAGGCAATAAGGAAGAGGTCAGTTTTTCTCCTCTCCCTCCAGGATGCAACCATTTGCAGTGGCTGAGGCTGGATCCACCCCCAACAGGCACACGGAGTCCTGCACCTTGTGCAGGGTTGATCTGAAAGCACCAGCACCAGGAGTCTCTTTTATCTTTGCTATCAAAGGTTTACCTTTCACTTTCCCCTTCAAAGCCTTAAATTCCACTTGTTCTGATCTCACTGCGCACCCACGCAGCATGGAGTCCAAAGGAACAAACAGAATTTCTCAGCCTTGGCTGGGGCTGTGGTCCCTGGGCAAGCACCCAGCAGCACAGGATGTCACCCTGCTCTTGTCCCCACAGCACAGACTCCAGGTGACAGCTCACCAGGAGCACTGGCAGCAAGGTGCCCCCCTTCCAACTCTCTTTTTGCTTCCTGCCTGCAGCTGCCTCCAAAAGGAACATGGGAACTCCAGGAGCTGCTCCCTCGAGAACCATTGTGCACAAAACACTTTATTTGCTGTGCACGTTGTTGTGGCAGTGGCCCTTGGGGACACCCAGCCCTGCCACGTTTGCTGCCTTGGGATATAGCAGCCAGCAGGAGGAGGCAAGGAAGAGAAAAAAGGAAATAAAAGCATCACACTCCAACAGGGACAGCATTAACCAGAAGCTTTTCTACTCAAGATTCTCCCTCAGCCAGGGCAGCTGGGGCTGAGACACCCACGAGCAGTCACAGTCCTGCTGCCAAGGGAATAAACCTTACCCGATTCCACTTACTGGGGCATCAGGATCAGACTCCATAGAAAATAAGTATGTCCAGAACACACAGAGTTTATTAAATTATGCATTTTGAGGTCAGTGTTTCCAGATTTACACCAGCATTTATGCCTTACATAGAAGTCATACCTTCCACAACTTGCCAGTTACTAACCCATGAGAACACGTCCAGTTGGACCACCTCTCCTCCAAACACCTTCAAGCCACAATTTGAAGGTGGTGTGCCTTCCCAAAGTCATCCTAAAATAAACCCCAAACACAAGCTTCCTCCAAAACACATTAACACCTCTCAAAGGAGAAAAAACAGACAATTTACCTCATTTCCTGGCCCGACTCACACCCCCTTATACATAACAGGTGTGCAAGGTTCTCTGGTGACCCTGACCACAGCCCTGAGCACAAGCCACAGGAGCCACCCATCTTGCACATCCACCATCCACCCAAGCACACCGAGCCACCACCCTGGCCCTGGCCTGCAATACCTGCCAGCACTCTCCTCAGCTCAGCAATCAGCCTCAGGTTCAGACCTGCAATTTCTTTGGGACAGTTATTTATTAGTCACTGTCCAGCTGCCAGATTTCCAGTCATGGACACTTGATGCGGTGTCAAGCAGAAAACACCCAAGCACTGATGTCTGTAAATAAGCTATTGGGACATCTGGATGACATGTAGATCCAGCTATAATTAGGTATAGGTGACACAGAGAGGTCCTGTTAAGCCTTGCCAAAACCTGCCCCCACGGCCTGCATGCATAACTCCAGCAGATGTGCTGGATGAACCACCAAAAACATCTCAAAGTCACCTCATAATCAAGTGTTACTAAACTCTGAAGAAGGAAACAAACAGAAAAAGCTGTTAAACTGAGCTTGTTCACAGCTAAAGAGCATCTGGGTCAAGATTTTCCCTCACCTGTGTTCTTGCATCATCACTGAAGTTGCAGCTTGACAGCAAGACCTGGGAGAGACACTTCTCCACTCCCCTGTGCCACGGGGATCCTAACACATACCTATTTTCCCTGACTGTTTGGTGCTATCACTGTTTATATGAGGTTTTATAATCCAGAGAGTCACCAGGGGGAGGTTTCCCATGTAAACCTCTCTGGGGAAGAGCCAAGCCCCGGGATAAGCCCAGATGTCAGCAAGGCTCTTGCAGTCACTTTGGATCTGAACATCTGCAGACCAGCTGTGGCTGCAGAGATGGGAGCTCCTGGCCCCTCCAGCTCCACTCCTGGAAGAGGGGCTCTGGCACAGGAGGCCTAGCAGCACCACCTCCCCCCAGACAGCAGCTACACAAGGAAGAAAAGAAAACCCAGCAGAAGTTTAGAAACACTCAGTCACTCTACAGAAGGTGAGGAATAGACCACAGCAGCTGGCTGAGAACCGGTCAGAGTTGAGATCTCCAAGGTGGGATACGGCCAGGGGACCGGGCCCACCACAGGCTGTGACTGTAACAGGACCCCACACCCACAAACACCCAGCTCCTCAGGTTTGCATCTCCTCTGGCAGCCCGAGGGCAACTGCACTGAACAGACACCTCCTGTGTCAGCCACCAAGCTCTTAGGAGACCTCGGCTCTTCACAGCAGCTTCTCACACCTTCACTGTCACCAAGGCCTGAAGATTCTTGAGGGCCCACAGTTCAAAAAGCAGTCCTAGTCAAGAAAAAAGTTTCACTGCTGGCAAGTACACGAGAAATGCTCCTGTCCCTGCCCTCAGCCACCCTGCCAGGGTGAGCAGGGGAGGTTGGGCACAAGCCATCATCTTCTGAGCCACAGCCACGTGTTGATGAGGCAAGCAGAGATCATCACGGAGTACACCAGGGCCTCCTTCTGTCTCCAGGCGTGGCACTGCTCCTCCAGCAGGCGCAGCCTCCCCGAGATCCTGGCCAGCTGCAAGGGAAGCAGTGGGGCACTGTCAGCACCCCAGAGCACAGCACAGCACGGGATGCACAGATGGGAGCTGCTGCTCCTTCAGGCGCCCCTTTTCTAAAGCAGCAGCTACCTTTGTGTGGGAGGAGTGGCAGCAGCACCTCAGGTCTGCAGCAGATGCTTCACGAAAAGATTCTTCCCATCAGAGAGCATCTGAGCCCCTCTCACTGCCACCAGAGGGGTCTGGCTGGGTCCTGCAGCCCCTCAAGGTAGGAGCTCAATGGATCAACACCCATGTATGTCCTCAAGGCAGGACCAGTCTGACAGCACCAGCCCACCAGGACTGAGCAACTGCCCCCTGCAGCCTCCTCGCCCATCCCCTGTGGCTTTCCCAGCAAACATCTGGAGCCTTCATCCCTCTCACCTGCCTTCTCATGGCTGCCACCTCCGTCACTCCGGCCTCCTCCAAGGCGCTCTCTGCAGCTGGGATGGGCTCCTGGGAGCTGGGAAAGGAAAGCAGAGATGTAGGTGGGCCAGAACTGCTCGTGGGGTGCAGCTGTCCCCCCACAAATGCAGCACTGCCACGGGGAGCTGAGCCATGCAGGGAGTGTGTCCCCAGGCCTGCTGCACCAGCAGAAAGCAAACAGCACCTGCAGAGCATCCACTCATCTCTCCTTAACCCCAGCATGCACACTGGTTCCCCTCCAGCAGGCACCCAAAGGGACCAGGACACACAGACAGCACATGCCAGGTAACAGGAAACACATGCTTGTATTTCTTTCGAGGTGCAACAGAGAGAAAACATATGTACTAAGCATCCATTCTCTGTAGTCCCAGGAATTCACTGAGGGCTGGATAAAACATCTTTAGAGCCAGCCAGGTAAGCAGGTGTCACAGGACAATGCTGAAATGGAGGGGTGATCCCGTTTACATCAGCAGGTGAGAAAGCTGCCATCTCCAGCTGCAGGGAGATACCTTTTTTTGCTCTTGTAGCAAATTTTACCTGCAATTTGAAACATAAACAAGCAACCCAAATGTTCACCACTTTCTTCCCTCCCTGGAAACACAGGGGCCCCCACTGGAATGAGCTGCTGCACTGGCAGAGGCAGCAACAGACCACTGATCTCCGGGGCAGTTCCAGGAGGCACAGCCTCACTGCAGGGTCCACACCACCGAGTCACCAAATAAAGCAGATCCGCAGTGAGAAAAATACCAATTCCTGTCATGATAGGCTAGCCCAAAGTCAGCTGTTCTGTAACCAAAATTCCCCTGTTCACACCAATAACTCACATGGGCACTCCCCTAGGGGTTAACAAGCTCCTAACCCCACTCCTTGGAGACCCTGGGGAGGAGAGGGTGCTTATCCCTGTTTGCAACATGCTGATCTCGCTGCAGACAAGCCAGAAGAGCATGGAGATTCACTGAATCCCTGTCTGAAACTCCATTTGTGAGATAATACCTCCACAAAATGGAGTTGCAGTGTAAAATGACAGTCACAACAGAAAGAAAATGCAATTTTCCCCAGTAGAGAACCATGAAAAAAGGACACATCCTGAAGCTTTTCACTCAAAATCCCAGTTGATACAAGTAGACACCCTTTAAAGTAGAGACTAGAAATTGCCTTCTGGTGACTCATACCCTTCAAGAGGCCACTGTCAGCCAGATATTCCAGGCTCTGTCTGAGACCAGACTTCACTAAAATTTCAGGACAAACAAGTCAGCACAGTCTTTTTGAGTTTTTTATTGTTGCATAGGGGTACAAAGCTGTCATATTGAAGGGATGTCTGCATCTGAAGGGATGTAAAGTACTAAGAAGAGGTGTTTGAGGGTGGCTGGTTTCAAAAGAAGATCAAGGCCTGGGAGAAGCCCTAGAGTCACCCCACAGCATTACAGCAGCTCTGCAGGCTACCTGGGCCTGAATGTCCTCCACTGCTGGAGGGAGGAGCAAGAAGGTCTTTTATAGCAGCTAACCAGATCTCTTGGTCATTAAGAAATGAAAATTATGTTTGAAGACAGCATCAGCCTCCAGTTTAAGAGCAGAGATATCACTTTGGATCCTCAGCAAGCAGCAGGCAGCTGGGGAGGGAAGGCAGGATGTGCCACCGATGATTGATGTGATGATGGATGCTGGTTCTCCTCCCTTTCTGCCTGAAGCCTTGGCTCAAGGTGAATGAGGAGCATTCAGATGTTCCTCCAGATGCTCAGCAGCCTTAGAGCAGTGGGGACACCTTAAGGCTGCAAGGATGTCTTTGAGCAAAGAGAATTTACTGCAGTGGCACAGATAAGGAGATGGTTCCTCAAGCACATCTGGAGGGACTGCAGCCACTGCACAGCTGCTCAGGGGAGCACAAAGGGACACCACACCCTGGCCAGGGGCACTGGCTGTGGGATGAGTGCAGCCAGTTCATGGAAAGGCTCATTAAGAGTGACCAAGACACAGCCAAAGGTGGTGGGAGCCTGCAGGAGAGGCTGTCTCTGGGTCAGGCCATCTGCTCTGGATTTCGATTCCCTTCATACACCCCTCTCCAACAAGTCATGAAAGAACACAGAAAAATTAGTCCTTGCTTAGCAGCACCCCCCCAGCAATGCCACAGCAGCACTGGGTCACTCAGGGGGCCCAGGGGACTGGTGTTAAGCTAAGCAGCAGACTCAAGCCTGGCTGGGTTAGTGAGGTGCACCAAGGCCTGGCACCCAGCGCTGGCATGCAGGACAGGTGAGAAAGGAAGTCAAGGCAGCCATGCAGGAGCATCCTGCAGCCCAGAGCTTACAGAGCTCGTGCATGGCTGTGCCCCAGCAAGGCAGAGGCCAGCCCTTGCAGAGTGGCAGAGAGCTGGCCCAGGACAAGTCACCTGGATGGTGCCGGATCTCGCAGAGAGTCCTGGACACGGTGGAAGAGCACCTGGCCCAGCAGGTACATGGTCTGGAAGATGTTCTGCATGGAGTAGATCCTGCCTGCCTCTGTGAGGAGGGGGACTGGGGCACTGGGAGCAGGCAGGGGACATGAGTCCAGCCTGGGTGCACACAGAATCACACCTGTTACTCCCTGGTCTCGCACAACAGGGCACAGCCTGGCACTGGGCACTGCCCCTCATCCCTTCAGCAGCTCCAAGCATCTCAGGGCAATGCCATTGGCACCCAGACCCCGATGGCATCAGAGAGGGAGAACCCTCTCCAGCAGCCCCAGCCACCTGATTCCTCCAAAGCCAAGCATGGCTGTGTGCCATGCTGCTCTCCTGCCACCCAGGGCAGCTCTGGACTTCAAGTGGGACAGCAGTTCCTGCCCCAGGACCATCTCAGAGACAATTTCCCCACTGCAGAGACTCTGGAGCCCAAGACCATGAGCAGAGGCCTGGGGAACAACACAGCTGCATTCAAAGCTGCCCAGGACAAACATCTCTGGCACCAAAGACCACGTTTCTGTCGTGGATGAGCAGGACCTGCCAGGCACTGCATTGCTCTGATTTGGATCCCCCATGTCCTTCCCAGGACACCCACACCAGAGAGCTTCAAAAGAGCCCAGTGAGAGGAGATGCTGCTCCCCACCCACCCTGGGTGACTCTGGGCCCGTGCTCACCCCTCATGGTGCTGTCCTAGGCTGTGCAAGGCCAGCTGGGCACTGTCACTCGGGGTCCTGTCCCTCCGTGACCTGCTGCTGTGATGGCCCTATGGGAATCAGACACAACCAAGTTAGCACAGAGCTGAGCCCAGCCTGGTGCCCTGTGCAGGCTGCAGGACCAGGGGCCCCTCAGCACGGGGAGAGCACTCAGTGGTGGGAGCTCCAGAGGAGCCCCAGCCTTGTGGCCTGGTGCTGCTGCAGGTGGGGAGACATGCTCAGAGCAGACAGAGGGTCCCCAGCACGAGCCTGCTGATCTGAATTCTAGCCAGATCAAAAACCCCGAACCAAACCCGTCCAGGATCAGCTCTCAAATTTCAGGGAGGTTAAAGCACTTGAGGAGGCAGAACAGCAGCTCCAGCAGCCAAATCAAGTCTTTGCCTGCCCATGCTTGGGACCTGTCTTTGAGTCTCACACAAGGTTAAAATCTGCTTTTGGCTTGACCCCAGAACCGTTTACACTGCTGTGATGAACCAGCTCTGCCTCACACTTCAAGAAGAAAAACATGTTGAAAAAGGACTTAAAAAGCAGCAGCAGCAGCAGCAGCCAGTGCACCTACCTTAGCCCACCCCCTGCCCAGGAAATGCAGCAGAGATGAGGCTGGATCAAGGTGCCAGCACACAGGTCTGCGCTGCTTCTGGGTCAGAGAGAGATCCCAGCATCCCTACCCCCTCACTCCTAGGACCTCCTGGAAGATGAATCCTGGCTTGGGGTGATAGCAGCTATCTGGAGAACCCCAGATTGGGGTAGCTCCCATTCCCCACCCCAGGCACCCCGTCCCTGCCCCATACGGTACCGATCGCTTGCGTCGCTGGGCGCTGGCTCTGCTGGCTGAGGGCGGGAAAGGGAGGTCCCCAGAGGGGTCTGGGGACACGTGCACCACAACAGAGGGGACCTTCCTTGGCTGGGTCAACAGGTCTGGCCTCAAACTGCTGTCTGAGATCTCTACAGAAAGGAGAGAGGGAAGAATTAAGCCAACCTGAATGGCCTCGGGAGAGGGATGAGAGATGCACCCTGCGGAGAGTCAAGCCTGTGTTTAGTGCCAGCTGAACTGAACACCATGCCTGGGGTTTTTTGGACAGCCCACAGAGGCAGAGCCACTGCCTCAGGACAGCAAGGTTTTAGAGCTGTTTGGCAAAGACGAGGCCAAACGTCCTGCATCCCAAAGCAGGGACCCTACCAAAGGCCAAGAGGGAGCTGCAAGAGACATGGAGGGAGATGCCTCCATATTTTGCTCCTCACCTGTTGGAATTAAGGCCCCTCCAGACTTCTGTTGGTGACCTTCGCCCACCTCTTCCCAAGCCATCCACCATCCTGCCCTACATTCCTGAAGAGAAGTGCCTGCATTATCTGCCCCCATCCTCCCCTCTAGCAAAGCAAACAAAAGGGGGGCTGTAAAGGGGTTCTATTCCCTAGGATGTTTGCCCCACCCCAAAAGACAACCCAGGGCTTTACCTGCCAGAGAAATCCTATCAGGGATGTGCATCCGAAAGGAGGCAGGGACATCATCTGTCACTGTCTTCCTGTCCCCAGGGCTGCAGCTCTCTGCCACCTTCAGCCTGCTGGGCACCTGCATCCTTTGGTTGATGGCCTCTGTGAAGTGCAGGTCGCAGCGGACCCGGTTCAGGTCCAGTCCCCAAAGAGGCCACATCTGGAGGTGAAGAAGAAGAGATTACAAGGGACTTCACCCCTGGTAAGTCACAGCTGTACTAATTACCAAGGAAGAAGAACAGCCTTGCCCTGATTGGGTCACAGCTGTGACTAATAAAGACAAGGGTGATAAAAGAGATGGGTTGACTGGTTAGGGAGAGCATAGAGGAAGGAGACCTTGAGGAGGCAGAAGAGCCCTGAGGAAGACAGAACAATCCAGAGAGACACAAAGAAGAACAAAACAAGGAAGAGAGCTGCTGTAGGAGATCTGTGAGATCAGTCTGGGTCTGATGGAGTTGGAGCCTGCAGTCATAGTGGAGCCAGGTAAAAACCTGTGGTCAGAGGCACCAAGGAAATACTTGCAGTCATATTCCAGCAGTCTAGTCTGTCAGAGAAGCCGACAGCAGGACTTTGCTGTAGTCAGTCAGGATGGCTAAGCTGTAAAGAATAAACCACAAGCCTTTTCATGTTGTTAAATGAGAGTCTGTCTTGGCTTATTTCTACCCCTAATGAGAGGTCTGCTGCAACACACATCTTTGCAGGTGTCCTCAGATGTCCTGGGGTTTCACCCAGAGGGAAAGAAAGCTGCAAAGTGACAACAGGAGCAGCACTTCCAGAAGTGACAACAGGGGCAGCTCTTCTTGCACCTGCACAGGGACAGCAAAACATGCTGCAGGAAAGCTAACATACAGGCAGAAACAACCTAAAAGACAGGCACTGCAGGAGTTGTCTGGGAGAAGGGGATGGATGTCCCACAGTGCCCAGCTGACACCGACAAGGCCGTAGGTGTCCTGGGAGCCATGTATGAGCTTAGCACCCACTGCCTCAACTGACAGCAAGGATAGGTTTCAGCACACAGCTCAGTGTACCCTAAAAACTAGTGAAAAAAAGTATTTTCCACCCAGAAGTAATACTTTTTGGAGGACTGGGATCCTATTTTTGTGTTCATATACACCTTTGAGGAAAAATGAGGATTTCTAAAAGCAAAACAGATTTCTTTTGGTGATGGGCTTCCAGATTACTATAGGAAAGGCTTTGGTGCTCAGTTTCTCTCCACACACATGCTCAATGCAGTATCCCCAGGGCCATACCCCATTCCCCCCATGATCCAGCACTCCTTGGGTAACCCACATCCAGCCAAGCATGGCCTTTGCCCTGAGCAGAGGGGAGGAAAACCACACATCCCCTTCCTCATCTTGGAGCAGAGCCCCCAACTCGGCTTTCTTCCAGATGGGGAGCAGCACAAAGGAGGGACACAGCTTCCAGCTCTCACTGCTCCCGAGAGCAGCTGACAGCAGGACCAGGACATGGCATGTCAGATTTTTTTTTTTTTTTTTTTTTACTTAGAGATGGGGCAACTGAGAGGCATTTTAAAAACTTCTATTCTATTTTTAGTCTTATGTGATGGATGAGACAATACAGATGTCATAATTTATCCTGCTATCATTAGAAGTTAACTATTTCTTAGTTACAATACACTGCATTTCTTGTATAATGGGTAAATCTTTTTTCTCTATGTTTTCTCTTGATTTTTTTTTAACACTAGATGTTATCACAGTGAGCTTTAAGAATTTTCTATAAATCTATTTCTTACAATGGGACATGGACATGATCTGGGGCTTTACAGCTCTCAGGACACAGTGAGGCCCTATGCCTCAGTTTCCCTTTTGCCAAGTCCCAGGGTTTTGAGAAGTGCTCTGGGCCACTTCCCAAGACTTTCGCCGAGCCACACAAGCAGAGGGCGATCAATGTACACTTTTGGGATAGGAGCCCCAAAAGTCAGGTTCCTGGCTCCCAGCATATGCACTCTTTATTCTTTCCCAAAAAGCTGCAGCTGAGGAGAAAATCCCAACAAGCAAGAGGTGCTGAGGCTGGAAGACCCCAGCCTAATCCCAGGGCTGCCCAGGCATTCCAAACATGTATGCACAGAACCCTGCACCCTCCTTGCTGGCATCTTTTGATTTCACCATGCCCAAAAAGATGCTTCTTTGCTTCTAGAAAAAATCCCCACTGTCAGAGTGGCCAGCAGCAGCCAGGGCTGCCCACCACACCCCTCACTGCTGCTCCTCAGGGCACTTTGGACCCCCTCACTCTCCCAAGCCCCCTGCAACCCTTAAGGATTTCATCCAGGATAGAGGAGCAGAAGGAAATCCCTGGGGAAAGATCACAGGACCTGTCCCCTGCAGCTGCCAGGCTTTGACACACTCCAGGTACAGGAGGGTGGCAGAACCAGCTGTGCACCTGCCATAACCAGCACTTCCAGTGATCATTCACCTCGTGCTGCTCCCTCCTCCTCTGTCATTAAAAACCTTTTAATTACACTGGGATTTGCCCAGCATCAGCAGTGGTGACTCCCTGCTTGCAGCCTTGCAGACACTGCATCCCTGTCCCTGCACTGGGTCTGTCCTGGAAGCACTGTGGGGGCCCCACACCATCCCTGCCACCCTGCCCAGCCCCAACCCATGGCTCTCATCACACACACACTCCTGCTGCTCCCAACAGCCCAAAGAAGGTGGATTTTTGCAGGCACCCTCTACTCAGAAACAGGACAGTAATTCCTGGGATGGTCCCAAAATATGTCAGTCCCACAGGAGAAACCTGCATCAGGACCCCCAGCCATGGAGAGCACCAGGCTTCCCCTTGACATTTGTGGTGCTTCAGAGGAGCCAACACCCCGCGTTGCATTCCCAGCCTCTTCTCTGGAAAACCAACATATATTAATAACAGTAAATCTGGAGAGAGCAGATCTGTTCATTTTCTAATCACCTGTGAAACCACTGCAGCTCCCAAGGAACAGAGGGATGGGAGGGGGTGAGAAGCAGGCTCTGAGACTAAGATATTAAGAAATTGAAAAAAAAAATCAGCTGTCAAAATTCATAAGAACAAAATGCTTAAGTGGCTGGATTTCCTCCTTTAACTTTCTTTAGGGCTTTTTCGAGCTCTTGCCAAGCACCCCCCACTGGCCTGGAGAGGCTCAGCCTCTGCTTTGGCACTCCTTGGATTTGCAGTGACAGGGAATTTCCGGCTCACTAAACCGGAGCAGCTCTAAGTCCTGCAAGGCGTGAAGACCTGCCCTGGGGAGGGAAACTCTACAACCTCCCTCTCCCTGTCCCTCTCCAGCCCAGGACACCCCAAACGAGGCAGGCGGGGACCAGCCAGGTCCAGCACACCCCGTTCGCCTCGGGCCGGGGAGCTGGTGGGAGCAGCGGGTGTGCGCCCAGCGCCGCGGCTCGGGAAGGGTCTCCGGGCACCCGGGCGGCTGAGGGGACACACGGGAGGGGACCCGGCCGGGCAGGCACAGGGGGTGCCGCGCCCTGCCGGCGGGGACAGCCGGCCCTGCCCGGGGCCGCTGCAGCGGCTCCCGCCGGGCCCCGGCGCGGCCGTGCGAACGGGCAGGGGGACACTGCGGGACGGGCCGCGGACACTTACGTTTATCGCAGACCCACGCAACTTGTCGGACCTGTAAACAGCCGCGCCCGCTGCCGGGACGGGGCGGTGCCGGCGAGGGCAGCCCGGCCCCCCGGTAATGAGCCCAGCCCCGCTATCCAGCCCGGCCCTCCGGTAATGAGCCCGGCCCCCGGTAATGAGCCCGGCCCTCCGGTAATGAGCCCGGCCCTCCGGTAATGAGCCCGGCCCCCCGGTAATGAGCCCGGCCCCCCGGTAATGAGCCCGGCCCCCCGGTAATGAGCCCGGCCCCCCGGTAATGAGCCCGGCCCCCCGGTAATGAGCCCGGCCCCCCGGTAATGAGCTCGGCCCCCGGTAATGAGCCCGGCCCCCCGGTAATGAGCCCGGCCCCCCGGTATCCAGCCCACCCCCCGGTGTCCAGCCGGTCCCTCCTCGCTTAAAGCGGCAGCCGGTGAATAACGCGTCGCGACTCGTCCTGGTGTCACCTCCGGCAGGAGCCCTCCTGTCCCCGCCCTGCTCAGCCGCGTATCACAACGCAGGGATTGCTGTCGCCAGGGGCACACGCAAACCAGGACCTTCCCCGTGTCCCCATCCCCGGGCAAAGCGCGCTGCCCGCAGTGCCCGCAGCCCCCGGGCCGGCGCAGCCCGGGGCCGCCCCGTGCCGGAGCTAATCTCTGCCCTCCGCAGCGATAAATGATCCCTTTGGGATTAACGGCAGGTTTAAACACTTCCGAATGGGGACAGGGCCCAAGACCTGACCGTAAAATCTGGGTTTGAAAAGACTTAAAATAAATCCCCTGCTGCCCTAGTCTTGCTATTTAAAGGGGATTATCTAAGGGGTTTAGGAGCGCACAGAGGATGGCAGGACAACCTATGCACCTCAGTCCCCTCAGAAAAACTCTGCATCTCACCTGCGGGCAGCTCGGGGCTCGCAGGACACCCCTTCAGGTTTCTCAGAGGGTACACCACATGGCCAGGTGAAGTTCGGGGCTCCAGTTACATGTGTGGGCTTCACTCCCAGACACTCCCATCCTCACAGGGATCAGCCCAGCAGCCGTGGCAGGGGTTATTGGTGCCACTGTCCCCACAACACCCTTTGTGGGAAAAAGCCACCCTGTGCCACTCAGACTGTGAGGGTTTTTTAATAAATACCTTTTTGTTTTTGCACAGAAATATACCAAGTCTTACAGAATACAAACTGCAGGGATAATGACTGAGCATCAAAGACAGAGGATGCAGAGCACCCTTGTGTTTCCCTCCAGTGTTCTCTAGCTCTGGCCCTGACACTCTCTGTCAGCTCTCCCCATAACCCTGACCTGCTAAGGCTGGGCAGGGGACAGACGAGGTGCCAGAATGTCCTGCCCCACAAGCAGCCACGCTGGGCAAGCCTCAGCTTTGGGCTGAGGGCACCAGCTGCAAGGGCATCACTGGGGCCGGGCGGGATGCAGGCCACTGATGGATGAACAATAGCCTTTTGGTGCTGGTGGAGATGCTGGTGCTGGGTGAACACCGGGTGGTGGCAGTGCTGGGAGCTTCTGGGGGGTTTGAGGACAACCCTTGTATTAATCCATCAGACATGACTGGGGAAGGACAGCCCCGTTGCCTGGACCCTACAGGCAGCTGCCCAGGGAAAGGGGACATTGATCCTACAGCAAAACACCTGGCTCTGCCCTGCCCTGGCAACACAACCACGTGAGCAGGCTTGGCCCCGCTCCTGACCATCAAGGCATGGTCTGTGGTCTTGGAGTTCCATGCTACAGCCCAGGACACCAAACACTCAGCCCAGCCGAGAGGTCAGAGGGAGAGCGGGGTCTCGCATTCCACTGTACCTGCTCTGGAAGACAAAGAGCCCCAAAGAGAGGAGCCAGGCAGGGCAGAGAGGTTTAGGGTAGGGAAAGGGGAGGTTTGGCCTGACTGCAGGCTCTCACCTCTGGGGCAGACACCAGATAGGCCACGCTCCAGGAGAGAGCTGAATCCCCATCACTTAAAGCCACGAGACCACACTTGGCTCAGGGTCAGAGAAGACCCCCTTGGCCAGCTCTGCAGCAGCCAGACCTCCAGCTGCTCAGCACCTGAAGCGGGAAAGCAGAGAACACCAGGAAAAGGCCCTGCTACTCCAAAGTCACTTACCTCAAGTACAAGACCACCACAAACCCTTTCTCCCTTTCCAAAGAGATGTAGGAGATCAGAGAGCACCTTCTAGCTGCTCCTCCCTGATCTCCACACAGTAAGTATCACTACAAACACCACAGTGTGGACCGGGCTCCCCACTCCCACTTGGCAACAAATCCACATCTCCCCACAGAGCTGGCCCCACCAACTGCAGGCATGGACAAAAATTTGCCACACCAATCCTGCATCTCCATCACCTAATCAGAGCCCTGAGCAGTACAACAGGGCCCAGTGAGAACATGGGGTGAGGCTGAGCAGCAGCCCAGGGAGGCAGCAAGGCTGCTCTAATCATGGGAAATGCTATGTCTGTTTGAGGGGGAAGTGAGGAATTAAATGCACCATGGGGTGACCCCCACATTGAGCCAGGAACAAGCTGCTGCTTGGCTCTGGCTGCTACAGCACTTACGTGAGTGGGGAGTGAGGGCGGGACATGGCTGGCTGGCTCCAGAGCCATCCCACAGGCCTGCCTCACCCACCTGGGGACAGCTATTTTTGGTTAGGAGGGTAAGGCTATTGTGTGATGGCACCAGATTGTACAGGTGAGATGGGGGCCTGACGAACACCTGAAGGGGGTCTCAGGCATGGCGAAGGGAGGGTGGCTGGGTGAGTGTGAGTGTGTGAAGAGGCAGGAGGGAGGCAGAGCCGCTATTTGCCTGCGGCAGGGGCCGAGGCCACGATCTCTTCGTACTTGGGCGGAGGGTCACTGTAGGAGACGCTGGTCTCCTCGCCGCTGCTGCTCTCCGGGTGGCCCGTCACCTCCTCGTAGGAAGGCGGGGGTGTGGCACTGGACAGTCTGGAGAGGACGGACACAGAATGCTCTGGCGGGCACAGGGTGCCATCTGGCTGGGGGGTGCCCCCGGCTCTGGCATCCCCAGCCCCCCGGCTGCTGGCTTCCCGCTGATACGGGGTCTCCCCTTGGCTCTGCGACCGCTCCCGGTACACCATGACCCTGGGGAGGCTGCGGCCCGTCCGGCTGGCCAGGTAACGGTTCTGGGCATAGGAAGGGCGGTGGCGGGTGGCCTTTTGCAGCTGGCACCTCCAGATGATGAAGAGGGCGATGACTATGAGAAGAGCCACTCCCAAGAGGGGCACCACCACATACATAGCGTCAGAGCGCTCCGTGCTGTGCCCGGGGTCCTTGACAGAGTACACGGAGCTGGTGTAGCCTTTCCAGAACTCCATCTGCGACGGGAACAGAGAAACAACCATCACGTGCTGCAGGTGGGAGAAGGACCCCAGCCACCACCAGCAATAATCACCGCCCTCCCCAGGCCAACAAAAGGAACAGCATTTTGGATGTCCCCTACTCCTGAGGCACTGTGGGAACCAACACAGAAGGACCTGGGAACATCCCTCAATATCCCACAGCAAACAGGGAAAAATTTATTCCACAGCAAGCCCAACCTAGAGAATCATGGATAACAGCACAGATTTGCCACATGTGCCATAGGAGCGCCTCAACCTGCAGCTGTGGGAAGGGAGTCCTGGCAAAAGCAAGGTAAGGCCATTGCCTGAGAAGGGAAAGCCATGCTAAGAAGTGAAGCCACAACATGCTGCCTGCAGGCAGAAAAGGACAAAGGAAAGAGGAGAGGCTGTCCCCTCCTGCTTTTCCTCTGTCTCCAGCCTGCTGAGGAGTGAGCCCTCCCACATGCACTGGGGAGCAGTGCAGGACAAACACACCGTCTTCTCCTTGTTCTCAAACACCTCCTTGACCTCCTCATAGCTGCAGACCTCCTCGATGCACTCCCGCTCGATGGTGCCCTGGCGGATCTCCTCCAGGAAGCCATTGGCTCTGGGAAAGCGTTTCAGGAGTGAGTGGGCATTCCTGGCTCCCAAGAACACTGCAACACACAAGGCAGAGACATTCTGAGCAGGGACAGCCCCATACCTGGCCTCTGCCCAGCCAAGCTTTCTGACCCAGCTCCCTGATGCCACATGCATCCCCAACACCAAAAACCCAGGGCTACAATCACGTAGGACAGCAGGTAGGAAGCCAGAGGGGCACAGGACTCTTTGGGTCTGCCCAGAGGCATATGGCACCAGGAGCCCTCCTGTCAGGGCTGAGGTGCTAGAGACATCAGAAGCGGCAGTTGCAGCCACACAGGTCAACTGAGGAAGAGACAAAAGGCTCCAAAAGTATTTGTTTCCAACCTTCTGCCCCTGATGGATTTAATCTTTCTGCCCCTTTGCTGCAGGGCAAGGGAGATCCTACCAGGAGAGCAAGACCCCACAGGGCTGGGACACAGAGCTCTGCCAGAACACAGGGCAAGCACCAAGAGGGACTCACAGCCCACAGTTCAGCAGCCTGCTGGAAGCTGGTGTCCCTGCTGCCAGCTGCACAGGGGTCATGCAAGCTCAGGTGGCATCAAAGACTCTGTTCAGGCCTCAGAGAAACCACCATCTTCTCCCAGGCCCAGAACAACAAGGGCAAACATCCCAAAAACACAGGGACAGCACAGGGGGATATGAGTCAGGGGCCTGAGCAACCTCTCCTCACACAGCATCACATTCTAGTCCCCACTGTGTTTTGATGCAGAGGCCTCACAAACTTTCCTCTGCTCCCAAAGCCTGGGAGACTCCTCAAGTCTTCCCACAGCACACGCAGTCCTGAAGCCAGATGGAGCAGGAACAGCACCTTCCTGCCTGCACGAGAGACATCAAAGCCCCTCCCGATATCCTGCAGGAGGAACACCTCCATGGGGTGCAGGAGGCAAGCACCTGCCAGGACCTGCAGCAGCACAGGAGGCAAAGAAGCTGTTTGCTCAGAGAGCAGAAAGTTCACACAAAACATGATCCTTCCAGGATCCAAACACGCATTTCATGAATGAGTGTTCCCACAATGCAGTTCAACACACTCAGCTGTAAGCTGGTTCCAGCTCTTCCCACCAAGCCACAAAATCCTGCTGCTTCCCTTGGGAAGATGAATCAGTTCAGCTGGGTGATCCATAGGAACCTATTTACCTCCTTCACCCTCAGGCTCAGTCTTCCACTGGATCAACAAGGTGAACCCATTCACAGAGCAGCAACATCAAAGGAAGCAGGGGGACAGAGTCTCCCAGCTGACCAGCTTGGTGCTAACAAAATACTGGCTCCACAAGCAAAACAGTCAGTGAAAAGCCACCAGCTTCTTTCCTTAGGAACCTTTTGCCAGGGAGAAAGGCAAGTTTCCTTCTGCTTTACCTTCCATGTATCCTGCTGCTGAAACAATACAGCAAGGTATTTGTGAGTCTTTGGAAATATCAACAGGGACAAGATCATGGTGCAATAAACAACTACTACTGTGCTACACCAGCCTGGGCTTGGAGGCTGCTTTTGTGCAGTGTGTGCATTTTCCCCTTGTGATTTATTAATGCCTTGCTTCTCTGAGAGTTTGCAGAAGGCTGAGCCACTGAGGTGTGAATGAAGAGCAGCATGAATGATGTGAGTCACAGATCTTCCCACAGAATCGACTTTATTATGCAAACCATTTTTTTTTTACAAGGACAACCGAAAAAGCATTTTCAAGAGGCACAGAAGGCATCTTGCAGAAGGGCAGGGATCAGCTTGCCTTGGCTTTCACAGCTGAGAAGGGCTATCCTGGCTGGAGAGGGAACAGGCTGGCAGGCTGACCTTGTCTTGAGCCTTTCCAGAAGGAGATGAAATTTTACAAAGACAACATTCATTCTGCAAATGTCCTGTACTTTGCTGGAGAAGTCTGGCCTCACCTCCTTTGCCTCCCACCTTGATCAGGCTGTGGTAGTAAACTCTCCCCTCCTTGGCACTTGAGCCTGAGACTCGGATTTCAGCTTCCTCAGCACATCTTAGAGCAACAAGCTTGGCTGCAGATCTCACTGTCAGGGTTTTCCATCCCTGCAGAAAGCAGTCACTGGACCCGTTCCCTGCTTTGCCATGCTGAGCTGGCCACTAAGGTAGGAAATAAAAACAGACACACAGGCAGGCAGGTATAAAAAGCACTGTCCCAACTGCAAGCATGCTGTGACAGAGGTGTGTGTTTTTCCCCCACATGCAATTTCCCTCAGAAATTACAGGAGAGCAGAAACTCAGTCACTGCTCCATCCCCTTGAAAGTGCAAAGAGCTCCCACGTGGCTCAGGACCAGAGCAGGAAAACCACTGGCCCTCAGGAAAGGAGCCCCTCATCTCTACTGGATCCCCAGCTGACATGAAAAGCAGATAGCCAAGCAGGTCCTGTCCCCAAACCATGGGGTGAGGGGACCTGCCAGTGCCCAGCAGCCTCAGTGCTGATCCCCTGTGCCTCTCCAAGCCTCCTCACACCAGCTGGAGAACCGGTGCTCAGGAAAGATCAGAGCTTTTAGGCAGAGGAAGCAGGAGCAAGGGCTGGGCTCACCTCATCCCTGCTGGGTTTCCTGGGGTGCTGCTGGGCCCTGGAGGACACCACCCCATGTCTCACCTGCCCTGCTTGGGGGGCACCCTGGGGCTGCTTCTCTGGGGAAGGACTGTGGCTGTGCCTGCACGGGGACAGCCAGGGATGGCAGGGAGCATGTGGTGGAGAACCTGCCCATCACCACATCCCCCCCTGCACATCAGGGTCACCATGAAGGGGACACTGCCACCATATGGGACACCTTCCCCCACCATGACATGCTGGTGAGCCAGCACCTGAGCTCTGGGAAGGAAAAAAGGCAGCAGTGGAGGAAGACAGGGAGCCAGGTGGGCACCCTCCTCATTAACTGAAGATTAAAGCAGCCTTTTAAAAACATTGCCTGAAGATCTCTGCTCCCTCCCGCACCGAGCACAGCACAGATAAAGAAAGAAGGCATACCTGTCATCCCTGGGGTCCTCCTGCTCCCCAGCATGGCCACTGCCTCCACCTTCACAGCTGGCTCTGGTGACACTCCGAGCAAATCCCGAGATCCCAGACAGATCTCTCCATCTCCCCTTCACTACTGCCATCCTCCTTCGCTCCCATCACACCGGGGCACACAGCCGCCATGCAGGCTGCCCAGGAGAGCCAGGAGGGAGGCTTGAGCCCAGCTCTGGACAGACCACACAGCTCTCTGCTGCCTCGCTAGGCTCAGCCCATCTTTAGTGCTGGCCCAGCACTGCTTTGGGTGTGCCACAGTGAGCTCAGGGTGGGGCTGAGCATGGCAGCTTCCACAGAACACAAGAGCCCGGTGCCACCGGCCACACAGGGCAGTGTGGCCCCCAGGTGGGCGTTGGCAGGGTGCCAGCCATGGGCACGGGGAGCACTGTTGATGAGAGATGCCAGCGCAGACAGGCAGCCCAGAGAGCCCTGGGGAGGCCCGTCCTGCACAGCAAGCACCACACAGAGACAGAAAGGCTGCAGCCTCCGGGTAGTCCCGGAGAGGTCAGACCTTCAGCGCCTCCTCTTGACTCCCACCTTGCAGAGGGGAGAGAGAAGCACAAGTCAGGCCGGACCTCAGACCTCACCAGGGCCAGCAGCCGATGACAGCTGCTCCCCACAGAGAGTAACATCCCCCAAAATCACAGGAAACCCTTTCTTCAGAGGAGGCTGTCAAACATCCATCCCCCTCCTCTCCTCCAACACCACCAGCACCTCTCCGTCTTGCCTGGGGAGCACTTACTTGCCATGCTGCCTCACTCGGCCAAGGGGGGCTCCTGCCTACCTGCAGGGAAGAAAACAGGAGAGTCACTGACAGCTTCCATTTCCAACCCAGTTTCAAAGCACAGACCCCTGTTACCCAGGATCAGATTCATGCAGAAAGCACGGTGCTGAGCGCTGGACCCACGACAGATCCCAGCCCAGCAGTGCCCCTGCAGAGAGCCAAGGATTCCAGCTGCCTCCCTGCTCTTCACCTGCCTGGAGGGGCTGCAGGGGCTCAGGGCACCCTCAGCTCCCAGAGTGCTGGGGCAGGTCCCAGGGAGAAGAGGGCCCTTGCAGACCAGCGAAGCAGGAAGGGAAAAACTGGATGAAGGATAGACCCCATTTCTCACCACCAGACAAGATGACCTGCATGTCAGAGACTGCTGGAAGCAGCCTGGTGCTCTTCCCTTCCACAAGAGAGTGATGGATACAGGTGAAGCAATCATCTTATTTTAGAGCAACTTCACAGACGTGCCAGTTCTCACTTCTGCAACTCCTACCCACAATCTGGTTGTTGGGCCAAGCTAAGGGCAGCAGCAAGAGTGACAGAGCTCCCTGCACAGCCAGGACAACAGCTCTCCAGCCAGACAAGCACTCTTTGTGCTTCAAAAGCAAAACTAAACTAAACACAGCAGAAGTTAAACAAAGCCCTGCAGAAGCAGAGGATATCTGCTTGTTTTCCATGCTTTATCTTCTCCCTGTGCTCAATGCCCCGTGGATCAGACTGCCCTGAGCTGACACTTGCTGTGACACCTCTGTCAGGAGACAGAGGGGACAGGACTGCCCAGCTCCTGCAGGGATTTATTGCAGATGAAGAAGCAAGCATGGGTAGAAACAGCAGGAACTGCAGGACCACATGCTGGTCTCAGGCTCAGGACTTTAGATATCCAGTTATTCCAAAAGCACTTGGATCTGCTGTGCTGGAGTGAGATCAGGGACAGCACAGAGCTGTTCACAGGGTAAGCAGGGCTGGAAACACAGTTCTCCTTTCACATAAAAAGCAGGCACACAGAAGGGTTGATGTTGCACACCAGCACACCTCACAACAGCTACCTTCCAGTAAATGGAGCACCCCTCCCTGCCAACATCAGGTTTGCTGTGCTTTCCAAGGCTCCTACACCGTAAAGTGGCAAGAGGGCATGCAAGCCTGGAGCTGTGTCCAGAGAGAGAAAGCAGCTTCTTCCCAAGTTTGAGTTTGGGAAGCTCAGATTGCAAACCTCATTCTGAAGTTGAAGCAAGAGCAAGGGAAAGCAGCAGAGCACCAGAAGTACACAGGAGAGGTCTGCTGCCTCCAGTGCCCCACAGCCCAGTCCTGCTTCTGTGAGCCCTTTGGGAGATGTGAGTGGCCTCTGGATCCATGAACTCCCCCACAGGCTCTGAGCAGGGACCACCTGACCCACTTCTGCTGTCATCAGTTTTTACAAAGAGACCCAAAGCCCCAGGATAAAAGAAAGCACAGCACAGAGAGCATGCCACAGTTTCCACACAAACCCTTCTTGTTACGGGTATTCTCCCCCTCTGATGGACAGGAGAACAAAGACACAGAAAGAAGGATATTCTCACATCACACATCAGGCAACAAATTTAATGTTGTTTAATTTAATTTACACTCTTTTACTTTCTTCCATGTATCTGTGTCAATGCACCCGATGCCACAATCAGGGAGGTGCACACAAGCCTCCCAGCACCAGCAAGGCCGGTGAGAAAGGCAGACATCCCAGATGCTTATTTTTATTTCCACATGCAAATTTCTGGCCACCTCCCCTAGATCCAGCGAGCAGGAAAAGCTGGAGCAATGCACACGCTGACGCCAAGGGGAGCAGCATCCCTCCTGCCCCCACGCAAGCTGAGAGAAGCCTGAAGCTGGAGGCTGACCTAGCAGACGCCCACCCATTCCCGATCCCCCCCTCCGGCTTCCCATCCTCTATAAATACCCCATCGATAGGAGGTTGCTAAGGCAACCATGAGGAGGCGCGAGGGATGCAGCCATGGGAGTGAGGATGCTGCAGTCGCACATTTGTGTCTCCCCCAGGCTCCCCCCATCTCCGCCCCCGCTCCCGTCACTGCTGCCGAAGGAGGAAATCGTGCCGGGAGAACACGGAGCGCGCGTGGAGCCGGCCCCCCGCGGACCCCGAGGGGAGCCGGGGGTCCACTCCGGGAGGTGGCACCGCCTCGACAGGCTGAGGCACGGGTCGGGAGACCCACAGCCCCCGGTGACGCGGCACGGCGCGCAGGGAGGATGCTGACTGTGCCAGCATCACGTAGCCGCCGTGCCAGCGGCTCAGCTGGATCCCAGCGATGCTGGGGCTTTTCCGTGCCACGATGCACGGCGAGGAGAAGAGGCTACACCGGCTGCGCTTGAGAGGGCAGAAAGCCTCGCCCTCCCAAAGCAGCCTTCACACCCCACCCTGCTCCCTGGCTGGTCCTCACCCAGCCCGGCCCCTCTGTGCCCAGACTCAACTCCAAATGATCCCCACTGCGCTCAGCTTCCAGAGCCACCCAGGGCAGGGACCCCCAGGTCGTGTCACCCCGCAGCAGGGACCCCCAGCCCACCTGCCCAGCTGTGCAGGGGCTTTCCAGTGCCCCCTCAGCCTCCAGTGCCACCCCACGGCAGAGCCCTCAAGCCTAAGTGTCACTCCACAGCCGAGACACCCAGCTCCCCTGTGACCCCACAACAGGGACCCCCAGCTCACCTGCCACCCTACGACAGAGACCCCCGCCTACCTCTCACCCCTAGCTCACCTGTCACCCTATAGTGGGCTCCCCTAGCTCACTTGTCACCCCACAGCGGGGTCCCCTTCCTCACCTGCCACCCCACAGATGGGTCTCCTTCCTCACCCGCCACCCTACAACAGGGGCCGCCATGTCACCTGTCACCCCACGGCGGGGTCCCATCTCACCTCCCCAGCTGTGCGGGATCGCTCCAGCCCCACCCTCCGCCCCACCGACACGTCCTCCCTGTCTCCGCCGCTCTGCCGTTCGCCACGCGCCCAGCCGCGCCGCGCCCGTCCCAGGGCTGCCGGGTCCGCGGCAACAGCTCGCTCCCTCCCGCTCCCTCCCGCTCCCTCCCCAGCCGCGGGCGCACGCTCCGCGCTCCTGCCCCGGCCCCGCGGTACCTCATGGCGGCCGCGCGCCCGCCGCAGCCGCTCCCTCCCGCCGACGGGCAGGCCAGGCGAGGCCCCGCCCCCGGCGCGCCCCCTCCCGCCCCTCGGCCAATCGCGCGCCTCCGCGGCCCGCGCGCACCGCCTTCCTCTTGCAATGGCGACGCGGGGCGTCAGGGTGGGCGGGGCCACACGCTCCTCCCGCTGCTCGGAACGGATCGACAGCCAATCACAGCGGGCCGCGGCGGCCGGCAGGGGCCGCGGTGGCCGCTGGGAGTCGTAGTTCTAAGCCCCTCCGAGGTCCCGCGGAGCGCGGGCGCGGCCCGGGGGCGGCCCCGGGGGTTGGCCGGAGCTCCTGCGGGCCTGGCCCCGCTGCCGCACGCAGCGCTGTCTGCCTTCCTCCGCCTGTTGCCTCACGCCGGCCTACTGAGCCCGGGGCTGCCAGCATTCCGCGGGTGTCCCGCGGTGACATCCCCTGTCGCTTCCTCCTCTTCATCATCCCTCTCTTCTTCTTCTTCCTCCTCCTCCTCGCTCCCCGAGTCCTCATAAAAGAAGAGGGTGGCCTGCACCGGGAAGTTCTCCAGCAGCTTCTCCCCCACGCTGTACAGGTGGTCAAAGGCCTTGGACTTGGGCCAGAGCAGCCTGTGTGGGGAGAGCCGGGGTGAGCCCCCGCCCGCCGCGCCCGCCGCGCCCGCCCGGGGCCCCGGGGCCAGGCACGTACCTGACCGGGTGCTGGAAGAACGCCGGAGCTTTGCCGGGACCGCCGTCCCCCTCCGCTGCCCGAGCCTGGGGAGACACAGGCGGGTGGCACCGGGCTCCCGCTGCCCTCCCCGCCGGGCGCACGGGCTGGCACCGGGTGCCACACTCCCGCAACTCCCCCGCCCTGCCCTGGGCTGAGGCGCCACACCACCGCACGGAAG
The DNA here is from genome assembly GCA_003676055.1 of Chloebia gouldiae. Classification (NCBI taxonomy): domain Eukaryota; kingdom Metazoa; phylum Chordata; class Aves; order Passeriformes; family Passeridae; genus Chloebia; species Chloebia gouldiae. The sequence goes on from QUSF01000041.1 coordinate 2,972,163, forward strand.
CTGGCATCTACCCCACGCCCTCCTGACAGGCTTGTAGCCAGGGTAATCTCTGCCCCGTGCTCCAGAGCTGCTGCCCAGGCATCCCGCTAAGCCCTGAGGAATGCCCAGCCTGGGAACAGGCGGCCCCGTCCCCCTGCTCGTCCTCGCCCTGCCCAGGGCGGGTGATGCTCCGGGGGAGGCGGACACGGCACGGCCGTGCGACAAGGGACTCCGCGGGACAAAGCGAGCCTCTGGGGCGACAGGCTGGTTTTCCCCAGCTGGGATCCCACGGGCGTGGGGACAGACACAGCGGGGAGTGCCAAACTCACAGCGTCCATCTCCTGCCGCCGCGTCGCGGGTCCTTCCTGGGCTTGGGGCAGCCACGGCCTCCAGAGAGGAAGGGCTCTAGGAGAGAGAGCAGCTCCAGCGCCACAGCCTCACCCGCCCGACCAGCCCTGCCCCAGTGCCAGCGCCCTCTGTCCCACCCATGGCCTCTGGGACCAGAGGTGTCCCCAGCACCGCCGCCTTCACCCAAACCCAGCTGGAGCTTCCCCGTCCCACCTTGCCCAGCCCCTGCCTGCCCCACTTCCCCCTGTACCTTGTCCCTTGCTCCATCCCCGGGGGTGGGCAGGCACTGGCCACCGGCACTGAGAGCCCGTGGGCAGCCAGGCAAGAGGCAGCAGCTTGCATGGTGGCAGGAGACGCTGTCCCTTCTGACACTGCAGACCCTTGGTGGGGACACATTTATAGCTCAGCCTCGGCCGTGACTCACAAATTCTTTGGGGCAGGAGAGTGAGGGGCTGGGGCTGTGGGGACAGCAGTGTGAAATTTGTCCCAGTTGTGTAAACAGAGGGCCGGGGGGAGGCTGGAGGCGGAGGGGCTGCGATCTCTGGTGGAAAAGCAAAACACAAAAGGGAAAATTTGGACACCATTTGTGAGAAAATCCCCGGGAGGGAACAGGGGAGGGTAGAGACAATTAACAAGGATGATTAAGTGCTCTTTGTAGCCATTTGCATAAGGGAGGCACGGGAGATGGGAAAGGGATGGGGAACGGTGGGGCAGCATGATGGGTATGGGATTGGGACAGTGCAATGGGCATGGGATGGGACTGAGTGTTGGGCATGCCATGAGCACAGTGTGGTGGGCTTGTGCTGGGGACAACACAAGGGGCATGATGAGGAGACTGATGAGCTACAGTGGTGGCAAGCACAGAGCCACCAGGAGGCAGCTGATAGCTCCAGAGAGGCTCAAGAGCAGACAGGGAGGGAGGACCATGGCAGGGATGGACCCCAGGCACTATCAGGGCAATGGTCTTGCTCAGGCATCCATAGCCCATCACCCCAGGGAGCTGCCAGATCCCATTTCCACAGATGGGAGAGCAACCACTTACCAGTGTTCCCTGCCTTTTCCTTGGAGTTTTTGAGATGTGGGCCACCCCAGGAGGTACAGAAAAGCTCCTCGATGTGAGGGTGCAAGGCTGATGCAGCCCCTGGCCCCAGCAGGGCCACGCATCCCATCCCTGCCCACTGCTCCTGCCCAAGCACTCGAAGAAAAGTGCCATTGGCAGTCACCTCCTGCTCCTGGGAGAGTTTCAGTTTGGGACAAGGAAAGAAAATAGCAAATGGTCCCTGCTGTAGCTCTGCTATCAGCATCCAAACACCGCTGTCCAAACGCTGGCCGGACCCTGCTCAGCTCCAAGCACAATTTGTCACCAGAGGCCCTCCTTGCCTCTCTCCATCTGTGGCAGCCGGTGAGCAGGAGGGGGCACAGGGCCAGCACAGCTCTCATTACCTTCCCCATTTGCTCCTCATTTGGGCCAGTAGTCTTACAACAACAAACCCCGTGGAGGACAAGCAGGGCCAGGAAGAGTAAACCAAAAGTTCAGGCTGAGGAGTGGGGAGCTCAACCTGCTGGTGTTTCACTGCCCCTCAAACCCCAATACAGGCAGCACAGCCCAGAGTGGACACATGGATGGTGGCACAGTCACATGCCAGCCACTAAGGCTGTCCAGAAGGATGACAGCAAGCCTCAAACCTGAACCCATTAGGTGAAGCTACCCCAATAATTCATAGACAACCAGAAAAGCAAGGCATCCCAGCTCCCCAGTCCTTCCCGACACCCAAAGGGTTTAATTCTGATCTGCAATAAGCCTCTGATCCAGGAGATTTGCAGGTGGATTGTGCAAAGCTGTAGCTGAACAACTGCAGCCCCTGATCCCCTGGGCTGGGGCCCTGGCTGCTCACCCTGCCCCAAGCAGCCGCCTCCAGTCCTGGGTGACCCCTGGCTGCAGCCACCCCGGGTCCCACCCTGCACCTCCAGCCCGCTCCGTAAGTACCACAGAGCTCCCTAGCTCCCTCGCCTTTCTGCCGGCACCCTGAGCACCCCAGGTGCTTCTTTTCCAGCAGCTGAGACGGTGTGGGAGGTCTTGGTTAGAGCACAGGAGAGGAGACAGACAGCTGGGAAACTTTGGTGCCAAGCATTTGGGGTGGCAGCGGCGGGGGCAGGAGCAGGGGCAGGCCCTGGGTGGTGGCAGCACGCTCAGCCAGGAGCGTTCCCAGGGAGAGGGAGGCCACTGGCCACGGTGCCGGGGCTCAGCCCGGTTTCGCAAGGCACCACAGAAGGAGGAATTTTTAAACAAAGCAGAGGGAAAACAAACCAACCCTCTCCACCACCTCTGCCAACCCCCCCTGCCTGTGTACAGGGCTGTGAGCAGGAGGTGGCACCAACACAAAATCCCAGCATGAGCTGCACCCTGAACTGCTCACCCCTCCACAGGACAGGTCACCCCGCTTGGCTGGTGAAGCATCCCAAAGGAGATGCCAGCCCTGATGTAATTCTGCCCTCTGTGGGCTTTCCGGCTCTCCTGGGGATGCAGGTGTCACTGTCACACGCATCCTTCTCCATCTTTGTCCCCAGCAGCACAGAAATGCTGATATCCATGGTTCAATCTCACATGGCCACGTCCTTTTGTCCCAAAGGAGCCTCAGCAGCTCGGGGTTGGTCCTGGGTGACTGCAGATGCCTTGGGTGAGCCCCACGCAGAGGGGTATGAGGTGCCATCCCCTTTCCTCAGCTGGGGGAGCTTTGGGCTTACCACCTGAAGTCACCTCCAGCAGGTCCCAAATAAGATGCTTTTCCCATAGCTTTTCGGCTTCCTCAACTCGAGGCAGCACAGAAGACAAGGGACCTCGAGGAAGGCAGTGGGCACTCTCCCCACAGCAGCAGCTGGCACTCCGTCCTGCCCGCGGCGTCAGTGCAGGGGAGGGCTTTGGCGTCCGTCCTGGGCAGCGCTGCTCTGCCTCCGGAGCCTGGCTGGGGAGATAGCGGAGGTGAAAGGGCGCCTGGCGCTCCTCCACGGGCTTGGGTCAATCGTTAATCGGGGAGGGATTGCTTTCCACTCTCGCAGGTAACCTCCCCGCCGCGGCTCCCACCCCGCACAAAACCAGCACCCCCGGCAGCGGGGTGGAGCTGCAGCGCTGCGAGCGGAGCCTCTCTCAGGGCCATGGGAACGTGAGCACACGGGAGGGACCTGGGCGACAAGCTGTGAGCCTCGGCCAGGCGACAGAGGTGACAGCCAGCCCCCACCATGGTGTCCATGGGGCTGCAGCTGCTGGGCTACACCGTGGCCTTCCTGGGCTACATCGGCACGCTGACGGCCACGCTGCTGCCCAGCTGGAAGACAAGCTCCTACATCGGCTCCAGCATCGTGACAGCCATCAGCTTCACCAAGGGGCTGTGGATGGAGTGCGCCACGTACAGCACGGGCATCACCCAGTGCGACATCTACAGCTCCCTGCTCAACCTGCCCGCCGACATCCAGGCGGCCCAAGCCCTCATGGTGAGCTCCTGCGCCGTGTCCTCCCTCGCCTGCCTGCTCTCTGTCGTGGGCATGAGGTGCACCGTCTTCAGCCAGGGCTCGCCGGGCAAGGACCGGGTGGCGGTGGCGGGCGGCGCGGTCTTCGTCCTCGGGGGGCTGCTCTGCTTCATCCCGCTGGTGTGGAACATCCACGTGGTGCTGCGGGATTTCCGCAACCCCGTCATCCCCGACAGCATGAAGTTCGAGCTCGGGGAGGCTCTTTACCTCGGCATCATCTCCTCCCTGCTCTCCCTCGTCGGCGGCTTGATCCTCTGCACCTCCTGCCCCGCCCGGGACACCACCACCGCCTACTCCAGCGCCTACCAGCCCCAGCTGCTGGCGAGCAAGAGCTCCCGGCCCTCTGTCAGCCAGGTGCAGAAAACCAAGAGTGAAGTCAATTCCTACAACCTGACAGGATACGTGTAGTGGCTGCAGAGGGGGACCAGGCTGGCACCTCTCCCGGCTCCCCAGAGCGTCCGGGCTGGCACCAAGGGAACGCGGTAAGAGCAGAGGGCACGGCGGCATCCCCCGTGCTCAGCCCTCTCATGTGCTTGGGGGGGTTGACCCCTTGAGAGCCTTCTGAGAGCCTTGTGACTGCTTGGAGATCCCAGCTGGTGGCTTACACCGGTGAACGACCCTGAATCCGGCTTCTGTTCTTTACTCCACGCTGCCAGCTCACAGGCAGCTCCTGGCACGGCGGGACCCCAGCCTGCAGCCCCAATGAACCTGCCTGGAAAGGGGAGTGGGCTTGTGGCCCCAGGGACCGGCCTGCTGGCCATGGAGGCATCACAGCAGGGTCAAGGGCATGTGCGTGTGTCTGCAGTCGCTCCTGGGGGGGTTTGAGTGCTGGTTGCAAACTGATGTCGCAATAAATACGTCTTTCTAGCCAGACTGTATCCAGGCTTTTCTCTGGCACCGAGGGGCCAGCAGGAGGCTGTGGAGGGAGCCAAGATATGAAAGGTGCCCCTGGTCCTTGCTCTGGCCTGCCTCCCCCACCCCACATCGGATGGCTTTGTCACCTGGGAGCCCAAGCAGGTGGGAGCACTGCTGAGGGGGAGGAGGGCCACTCCCTGGCACAGTTTGTCCCTGGGCACCATGCTGGGAGGTTGCCATGCACCACTACTGCCAGGGTGCCAGCAGGGACATGCAGAGCTCCCTGTGGGATAATAGCAGGCAGCACCTTCCCTCTGTCCCCCAGCCCTTCTTGCTTCCAGGAGTGCAGGTGTGATGAGACTGGGATGCCCACAAGGGGATTCATTGCCCCTGTGTGTGGCACACCCAGGTCCCCAGGTGGTCGGCAGCCCTGGCATTCCCACATCCCCATCCCAGTGAGCACTGGCACTCCTGGGGCAAGCGTGATCCCAAGGACCAAAGGCAGCTCCCAGCTATGGTGGAGTCTGAGCAGCCCAGCTCAGCTGCAGAGAGGCCTCACGGGCAGGTCCTGAGCCCCAAGGGCCTTGAAGGGTCTGTTTTGAGAGAAAAATGCCACCAGTGAGACACTGGAGAGCTTCATGGCATGGGCAGGCAGGAGCCAACTGTGTGGAGGGACAGGCTGCGTGGCTGCAGCCTTGCACGGGAACAGCAGCAGGACACCCACACAGGCTGCTGGTGGCACTGGGGGATGCTGGCACATGCCAGGCCATGGCAGGAGAGGACGTGCAGGCAGCCCAGCTCCACAGCCCACCAGGGAGCAAAAACATTTTAATCCATCTGCTGCACCACTGCCCCACGTGAGAGAACCCCAGCTCTGCTGTGCCACAGCACAGGGCCACCCAGAGACCACCTTGTCCCCCAGGGAGCAGGAGGCCTTGGTCTACCTGCTGACCCCTCATAAAGCAATTTAGATTAGGGCATGGAGAGGAAGGGACCATGTCCTCCACTCGAACGTCAGCACCGTCAACCTTGCACCAGTGAAATCAGGTTTGCTGTGGGGTTAATGTGCTCCTGATAACACTGAGCCATGCTTTCTCCCCTCCTCAGAGAGAAGGAGCTACACGGGGACCCATCCCCAGGGTGACACTCACTGAAGGTGACCAAGGTGGACCTCGAGGCAAGGGCCAGTGACCCCATTTCCATGACCAAAGGACAAAGCACAAAGCACAGCTCAATCCCGGACCAGCTGAGTTATTTATTCCTGCCCTGGGGAAAAGAGTGCCCTGGGGCATGCAAGAGGCTTAACCTGCTGGTGCAGCCCCCCAGGAGATGCTGCAAGTTCTGAGATTACTTTGGCCATAAATGGGTTTTTTTCTGGGCAGCTGGTGGAGAGAGTGGGAGAGAAAATAGTTGGCACAAAATGTCACACCTAAAGAGTAGGAATTCCTGGGCACTGGGTCCTAGCCCCTCGCCTCCCACCCCTGTCTGCAGGCAGAGGCTGTGCTAATTAAACAAAGGGGCATTTGAAACACTCAGAGCTTGATTGGTGCTGGGCCTATTAATGCTTTAATTCAAGGAGCAGAAGGGAAGCTTCCCCCAGAAGGAGAAAGGCAGCTGGCACAGGCAGAGGCAGGCAGGGCTTAGAGCTGGGGTACAGAAACACCCATCACACTGGAACAGGGACCAGTTCCTCATGCCCCTGGGCCACCAGCCCTGCCACAGGGGAGCCCCTGCATTAAGCAGTGGGTGGGTTCAGGGAGGGGAACGTTTCTCCCTTCCAGCTTTCCTGGCCTTCCATGTGAATTCACCCAAAGGTGTGAAAGTTGGCTACAGGGCAAGGCAGATTGACACAGATTTTCCACTTGGGAAGGAGGATGGGGAAGGGGAGGGGAGGACACTGGGTGCACAGCTGTGTTGGCAACGGGTATCTCTGCATCACGCAATAGCCATGCTCCTCATCATTGATTAGCCAGGTTCTTGAGGGCAGCCTGGACTGGGCCAGGCTGGCGACAGAAAACAGAAGCCCAGACTGTCCCAGGGGCAGCTCTTCTGAGGGTGAGTGTGAGTGAAGGGATGGAGCCCACCAGCACAGCACAGAGCCAGCCCTTCAGATGGCCTCTTGCCCCTCACCAGCTCAGTGGCAAAAGCTGAGGGTGCTCCAGGATTCCCTGCAGGAAAGGCAAAGGGGAGCACAGCCAAGTTCAGGACAAGGTGGGGGAAGCCGGGGTGGGAGGAGGGCTGGGTGGGGAAGGGCTCTCTCCATCTCAAGCCCTTGCCTTGCAGGCTGATGGGTGGAGTGGGAGCCTTGCAGCCCTCACTGGAGGGCCAGGCTGCAGTGACTAATCCCCTGTCATGAGGAAATGAGTTCTTCCCCTCTTCTCTTCTCCCTCTGGATGATGCCTCGATGGAAGGAACAGGGCAATAAAATACTAATGTGCCCTTATCTTCAAAAGTGATAGAGGCACTATAAACACTCAGTACACCCCAACCTGGGATCGGGGACTGCAACCTCATCAGCTGGTCACGAGAAACGTGCAGAAAGTCACAACTTCTTCCCTCCAAGGAGGGAACAAGACAGCCCATCTCTACAGGCCCTGCATCCAGCCCTTGCCCACCAAGCACTGCCCCCAGGTGCAAGCAGAGCCTCTTCTCATGCAGAGCACTGGGCAGGCATGCCCAGGTAAGAAAGGGCACAGGTTTGCGCTAGACCCACCAGGATCGCACACCTCCTGCCTCCCTGGAGCCCTCCAGCAAGCAGAGCTCCTTCCCAACCCGCTGCTCATCTCTGCCTAGCACAGCTGACCTGAAGCAGCAGCAAATAATCCATGCAAGCTCTCTGGGGAGTGTCAGGCCACGTGCTGGGAGGGCCCACAGCCCCCAGGAATTGCTCAGATAGGAGAGATGGGAGGGGGAAGGAAATTCAGGCCAGGTTCCTGATGGGCCAAGACACTTGGAAAGGAGCAGCACATTCCTCCACCCTCTCCCCAGCCACAGCACACTCCCAGCTGCCTCCCACGCCGTGCCAGCCTCCTGCCCCTCAGCAAGCCAGGGCTGATATGGAAGATTGCCCACAGCTTTGCAGCAGCCTTTTCAGGAGCAGCAGAGGATACACAACAAAAGGGGCTGCTCCCAGACACTCCAAATCCTGACTGCCAGGCTGGGCTCAAGTCACACACTGCCAGGAATGGGAGAGGCATTCCCTGCCCCAGCCATGCCCCTGAGCCCAGGAAAGAGCCTCAGGGATGCACCTCTGGGTATCTGAGGTGCTCAGCTGGCAAGTGCACTCACAGTTCACCTCCAAAGGCTCCCTGCCCTCCTGGAGCTGTGGGGATGGCCCTGTCTGGAGTCAGGGCAGACACCACAGGCTGTTGGTGCCCAGCTCTTCTGGTCCTCCTGGAAAACTTTGCGCTGGAGGTGAGAAACCAGCTCCCCTTTGGAAAACACTGTCTGTCAGGGATAAAACTGGTGCACAAACTCACGGCTTTCCACAGCCTCCTCAATGAGATCTGCTTAAAAGGCACATGAAAGGATCTTTTGGTCTTGAAGGAAAGATATGAGGGCAGAATGAACTCCGTGACACTGCAGGGGACAGAGGCCTTTGGGTGCACCAGAGGAGATTGCTAGAAAGCACCTTCCTGTTTGAACAACAGCTCAGAAATCTATCAGGAGGGTTATAAACGGTGTTTATCTCAGAAAAGCTGATACCCGTGGAGAGGACACGGAGGTTTGATCTTTCAGGCGTTACATTAACATCACAATCAGATTGTTCCTTAATAATTTGAGTCTAATCTCTAGTGGAGGAGCTTCAGGTTAGTGATCTCAGTAAACCTCATGTACATGCAATCTGTAGCAGCAAAAAAAGGCTTTGTAGTAGAATCCACACTAATTCAGTGAGGAAGACATACTTTTATAGTGGTACAAACATAAGGTCTTCCACGGATTTTACAGAAATATTGGGACAAATATATTCCATCTCCAAAATCTGCCAAAATCTGCTTTGGAGAACTGGTTTAGAGAATTGCAGATAAATAATGATGGTTCCACAGCAGTACGCTGGACAGACCAGAGGATCCCAAACACCTTTACATGGACAAACAGAGCTGCAACCCCCTTAGCAAGTCCAGAGAGTCATCCCAAGCAATCCCTGACATCCTGTCACCTCCATGCCTGAGGGCACCAACATTTTGGCAGCTGCTAACAAAGTGTCATACCTAGAAGATGCTCAGACACCAGGCCCAGCTGAGCCCCTCCAGGCTCTCTGCCAAGCACCATGAGTCTGGAAGAAACAGATCTCCCCATAAGCAGAGAAACCAGGAGGGCTTTACCAGTTTTGGGGCTGCCTTTTATCTCTGCTCAGAGTTTCAGGGAGTGCTTTGGGTGAAGTTTTTCCCACACTGGCAAACTAATCTTTCCCCAGGTCAGGTGTCTTTTTCCACAGAACTTACAACACACTCTATGAGGTGTCTTTTTTCCACAGAACTTACAACACCCTCTATTTCTGGTATGTCCAGCCTTCTAAAAGAGGCTGAAAGCAGGACAAGACTCACGTCAGAAGCAGTATGATTGCCTCGAACTTGCTTTCCCAGAAAAGCTGTCTCTTTTGGTTTCTCAGGTCACTGGTGCAAAGTCCCACAGCACCAGTTCTACCTGCCAGGTGCTCCCAAGATTTCTCCAACAGATGTATTTTTGTTACCCAAATTTTTAGCCCTTTCCTTTTGAAGCATCAGGCACAATTTCAGCCTTCAGTATTTTTCAGGGCATAGAAAAGCCCAGAGAGTCTGTAGGCATTACACAGCTAAGGGCTATCCCTGAGGTGCTGTGATGCTGGTGTGCCCTTTGAACTATTCCAGTACACTTTTACAGGAGTGAGGGCACTGCTCTTTGTCTCTGGTTCTTCCCCAGCTGCCACAGAAGCCAGGCACACATCTCACAGAGCACTGAGGACTGATTTGGTCCTCCCACGACTGAAAGCCTCCTCCTCAGCCTTCTGCCCTTCCCAAACACCTTTTATTTTAATGTTTCCAGATTGTGAACTGGCAGGATGTTTCACCCCAGGCCTGGCTGCTGGCTGGAGCAAGGTTCGCTCCAACTGCATGCTGCCTGGGGAGGTAGCAGGGGAGAGATATCAGGGACAAAAACAATTAGCTCCCTGTTTCAAGGCAAGGAGAGCAGACTCCGGGTCCAGGGACATCCTCAGCAAGGGGAAGGATCTCCCTGTTGCAAGGCAAAGCCCCTGGAAGTGGCTCCCAGAACAAAGTCCCCATTGTCCAGCCCAGGGAGCTGCCAGGATCCTGATAGCACACAAAAAAATTCCACCTGCCTGGGTAGACCTGTCCTTGTAGCTGACATCCCAGGGCCTGCTCACAAGCAAGGGTCTTGCTGTGGGTTATGGCCTCCTTGCCAAAGCTCAGGGAGTCCCAGATCCCTGATGTGCTAGGGTGACCAGCGTGCCAAGGGGCTGATTTCTGCCTTGGGATTCTGCAGCTGAAAACTGCTATGTTTTACCTCACAGGTCACAGGTAGATGCAGCTAATCCACCCGACTTCAGTACTGAGTAAAATCCTCATGGGGAATAACGGGGAATAAGCAGTGTAAAGGCAATCCAGCCCTATGTGAGGAGATAAGTTTACCCTCAGCTGTCCCTGAGTGCAACTGCCCTTTCCCATGGAAGATCTTTGCAAAGCTGAGGCTGCCCAGGAAATGCAGGATTAAAGCTTCCAGCTCAGTGATGGGACGAAGAGAGCCACAGTGCCTTCAGCAGAGTGAGCTGAGGGGAAACACACCACTGCTCTTCCCTGGCTCCTTGCACCACTGCCTGCTCCTGCACACCCCCATGTAGTGCTGGGACCAAGGGCAGGACAGGCTGGGTCCCCCCAGGCCTTGCCAGGGCTGCTGGCTGCAGCCCCAGGACTTCATGGGGCACAGCATGGTGCTGGCACAGGGGGCACTGGCAGCTCTGGGAGGAGAAGACTTTGCCAAACATCCTTATCTCTGAAAGAGGCTTTTCTGACCTCCTCACCTCCAATATATGTTTAGCTCCACTACACAACTTAATGCCCCCAAACTATTCTGGCAGCAACTCCTGGCACAGGCATCCTTAAGAAAGCTTTGAAAGATGCAGAAGAGAAGTGCCAGGTTTCAAACACAGCTACTCTGACACCAGCTTATCTAAGGAAAACTAATAGCTACAGTTTGCCAAGCTACATCCATTTAGGAAACGCTCCATCACAGAACTACTTTGTGTGTTATTTCCTCACACTGGGGAAAACAAATCAGCTCAAGAAATGCCAAAAGACCCATGTATTGCTGTAAGAAGCATATATTTTTATCTTGCTGCTGATGTCAGACACAGAGAGGTGAGAATATGAAGCCTGCTAACTGTTCACAGGCTGCTGAATGCTTCTATAGGCTCACGGATCTCTGCTGATGGATGTTTGCATCAAAGCTGGCCTTTGCTCACCACCTCCTCATTCAGCAGAGCCCATTCCTCTCACTAACTCCTGCATGTCTGTTTTCTGTACATCTGTACATCACCGTGCTGGCCTTGGCTGGGCAGACTGAATTTCCTTCAGAGCAGCTGCTGTGGGGCTGGGTTTGGTTCTGTGCTGGAAACAGGGCTGATACCCCAGGGATGTCTGAGTTATCCCTGAGCAGGGATTGCACACAGCCAGGGCCTGTCCTGCTCCTCACCCTCACCAGTGAGGAGCTGGGGGGCACAAGGAGCTGGGGGGACACAGCCAGGACAGCTGATCCCAGCTGACCCCAGGGGTACCCCAGACCTTATGGCATCGCCCTCAGCACACACAGCTGGGGGAGAAGGAGGAAGGGGCGACATGCTGAGTTTGTCCTCCCAAGTCACTGTTACAGAGATGGAGCCCTGCCTTCCTGGAGCTCCTGCCTGCCAAGGGAGGCAGTGGATGAATTCCCTCTTTAGCTTTGCTTGCATACACGACTTCTGCTTTAGTTATTAAACTGTCTTTAGCTCAACCCCCGGGTTTTCTCGCTTCTACTTTTCCAATTCTCTCCCCCATCCCGAGGCAGGGAGGGAGTGAGTGGCTGCGTGGGGCTGAGTTGCCGGCTGGGGTTAAACCATGACTATCACTCAAACATGTTCTCCTTTCCCTGGGTGGCAGGAATAAACCAGGAGAGAGGTTTTAGCCCAAGGGCTTGACACACACCATGAAAAACTCTGAGGATGTCTGTGAGTAATCTTCTGAAAAATAAGGTCAACTATGGTAGGGATAAAGTTCAGATCACAGAGCTACTTAAATGGGAGGGAATAAAAAAAGATGCAAAGAGGAGGAGCAGCAGCAGCTAAGATTACGCATATGTGCCGTGAAGAACATTGAGATCAAGTCTGAAGGAGGTGTGGACATTTCCTGCTTTAGAAGCAGCTTTGGAGAGGAAAATAAAGCTCTGTCTTTTCATCCACCCAGGGTGGATGCTTCAAAGGATGATTGGCTTTTGGGATAAAACTTCCCAGAATGGTCAGAAACATGGATGCTCCCAAGACCATTGGCTATTTTGTACTTCAGAAAATACATTTCATGTAACCATAAAAACTAGTGCAAGCATCCCAAATACTGCTAAAGTAAAACTCTGGCTCATTGCAATATCCTGGTACGGATTCAATCTCCTTAATATGTCTGTTGAAAACTGAATATGATTAGGCTGTAGGCCTGTGGTTTGAGGACCTGCTGGAGAGATGTCAGAAGCAAAACATCAAACAATGAATGAAGGTAAGAAACGGTACTTTCAAACCATGAATGGAGGGAGATAAGGGAGATACCTTTGATCTCAAGTGTTCCCACCTGCTCAGCACTGACCTGGAGACGTTAAACAGCACAATCTGAAAATGTCAAGAGAGGTCACAGAAACAACTCTGAAATTTCAGAAGATGACCTGGAAACAAAACAGGATTCAACTAAGCAGGAGATTAGGAATGGTAGACACAGATACAGGTCCTACAGACTGCAAAAAAACCTACAGCTGTATAGACATGTCCTTTCTGCCTGCAAAAGTGACAGAGAAAGTCCTTTCTGTGGTAAGGTGTAAGTGCAGCCCCAGGGGAAATGATGTGGCACAACCCTCACCATGCAGGATGGGGGATCTCTGTCCACATCACTGTGTTGCTCAACTCTGACTCTCAGGCAACGCACACGGCACACCTTTGGTGATATCACCTAAGCACTGGTTTCTGTCACATGGTCTCATGCCTTTCCAGGTAAAATGAAGTGTTTGTGTCAAAGGAGTGATGCTGGGCTGGCCACCCACACACCCTCTCCTCCATATCCACGGCCTGGGCGAGAGAATGTACAGCAGGAGGGATGGGGAATGTGTGACTGTAAGGGTGGGTTCTCCTCAGCTCCTTTATAGAGCCAGTCATTTTTAGGTATAAAGGAGGAAATCAGGTTTCAAGATGCTTTTGCACTGAAAACCAGCACAGGCTTGAATAATATTGAACTACTTGCACTTGCCCTTATTTTTTGTCCACAAACCATATACTGCAGGCAGCACAGGGAGTTGCAGCATCTTTTGGGTGCAACCTCTCCCCTCTGTCACATCTCGCTGCTCCCACACCCCTCACCTTCCTCCAAACTCCCCATCATCCTCGACATTTCCCAGGTTTGAAGTACAGCCATGCTGCTGGCGGAAGAAGAGTCTAAGAAAACAAGCCTAAACAAGCAAAGCTGTCAGGCAGGACAGCATCAAGGGAAGATTGACGGAGCAGGGCTCAGCCAGGCTCCCCCAGAGCCTTGCAGCAGATCTGACAGCGAGCCCAGCGTCACCACCCTACCGGCTGTTCCCATGGCTACACGGGAAGATAAATTGAGTTCAAGGAACCTCGTGTCGCTACATTATTTAACAAACAGACAGTCACGCTCAGGAGGAAAACACAGGCAGGGACCCAGTTTAGCAGCTGCGTGGGCTGATCAGATGCCCGAGTGCCTCACGGCGTGGAAGGACCCAAATCAAGCTCAGCCCGAGCCAGGCAGGGTGTTAGCCACAAGGAGAGTCCAGCATGGCCGCAGAAGAGCCATGCTGGTCCTGCAAGATCACAGCTGTTTGTCCACAAACACAACCAGACCTTGCACCTGACAGAGCCCTGGATACCTGACCCATTCATGAAACAATCCAAAGCCTGTCTTCAGGAAAGGAAAGGCCACCCCACCGCAAGTCTGTGTTCTGGCCCTGGACTCAAATGCAGCACTGGGCAAAGAGGAAAGGAGTGTGGGCAGAAAGAAAAGCATAGGAGGAAAAAAGAGTGTGGAGGAGTTATAGGGTGTTAGGAGAGAGGAACAGGCTTTGAGGGCAAAGGCGTCGATGGAGTTTTGTTTGGAAAATGAGGTTCAGCATGGCAGCGGTGAGGAGAAACAAGAGGGGTCTGGGGGGAGCTGAAGTAGGGAAAAGAGGAGCAACAGGAGGTGTTTGGCCCCATGACTGCCCTGAGCCAGCGAGGGATGAGCAGGACTGTTCTCACCCCACAATGTTTTCAATGCTGGTGTAACCCAGCACCTTTCCCCGTCCCCAAAATCCTGCAAGGAGGAGCAGAAGGGGACCCGGAACGCTCTGTGATTCACCAAGCAGCTGCAGAGGGCCACGATCCTGGGATTCTGTGACATGCCAAGTCCACTGGGCTATTGTCAGGACCCTTCCCTGGGCAGGCAGTGGGGACACGTGCGGGACACAGCCAGGCCAGCAGTGCCACCGTGTGGGAGCAGGTCACCTCCTTCTGCCAGGACACGGGCAGCAAGGGCTCCTGGAGCGGGAAAGAGAGCAGTTGGAAACACAAACACGCGAACATATATAAATAAACTCAGCTCTCACCCTCCCCCCATCCCAAAACTTAAAAAGAATGAGAGACTTATCCAGATAAATTTTATCAGCCAGAAACCTGCTCCTTGCTGGAAGCCAAAAGACTGTGTTGTCTCTCAACTGTTTTTCAATAATGCTCAGAAAAATAACTCTCTTTCACCAGGCACTGAAGTGAGACTGACAGGACTGTAATTACCAGGATCTTCCTTCTTGCTCTTCTTGAAAACTGCAACTTTGGCCAGCTTCCCGTGTGCAGGGACCTCTCCAGTCTCCCAAGACTTGAGAAATAATGAAGAGAGATCCTGTGATGACAGGCCCAGCATTTTCAGTACCCTGGGATGAAACCCATTGAGCCCCATAGATCTTTGTGCGTCCAGCTGGAGCAGCAAGCCTCAAACACGTTCAGTTTTGGTGGGGAGTTTATCAAGCCCTAATCACAGTCCTCCAACATGGAGCTCCGGGGGTCCCAGGGCCCATCCCTGATGTTAATGACAGAGGTGAAGAAGGCATAAAACACCTCTGCTTTGTCCATGTCCCTGTTTGAGAGGTGTCTGACCTTGTCAAGTGTGAACCAATGTGATCTCTGATCTCTGATCCTCCTTTTGCTGGTAACATGTTTTAACAAGTCCTTTTTGCTGTCTTTCACAGTGCTGGCAAGCTTTAACACTAATCAAGCTCTGGTCACATGAATTTTCTCCCTGAAATTCTGAACAGCATCTCCCTCATTTTTCTGTGTAACCTGTCCTTGCTTCCAGTGTCCATACACTGAGCTTTCTGTTCCCCTCTGAGTCTCTGTGACAATAACCTGTCTTTTTTTTCTCCACAGGAGTGATCTTGATATGGAATGCAGGTCAACTTGACCTTGTTGATACCTCCACCCTCAATGCAGAATAGTCCTCAGCACTGATTCTACTTGCAGAGCCTGGTATCTCTGACCCAAGGGCACCTGAGAAGGTGGGGTAATCCCAGAGGAGTGCACAGAGAAATGCAGTTTAACCCTTGTGTGCAGCACGGACCACTGGGAGCAGCTGATTCCAAGGGAAGGCACCAGCACAGGCAGGAGTTACAAGGAAACAGTGTTAGGAGACTCTAACAGTCTCTCTAGGCACCATTTGTGTTGGTGTCCTGAAGCACAAGGTAAAAATCTGGCATGTAAGGGTTTAAAAAAAGAAATGTAATTATCATTTTTCTGGCAGCCACAAGTACTGCACAGGTGTGTTTTCTTGGAATTTTCCAACACATTCTTAGGTCTCCATCTTCAGACAAAGCTGCTAACTTTGACATTGCTTCCTTCTCTGTTGAAACGTGCCTTTATTACCTGGTTTCTAGGTTATAAAAACTTACTTCTTGACCTCCAGATCCATCTGGTTTCCTTTCTACTTAACGATAAAGCTATCTTATCTGGCTTTATGGAATGCTGAACTTCAACAGCTAACAGCCATCGAGCCATATGAACTGGTTGCACCCTGGAATTTGTTGATCAGAGAAAATAATTTTCCTTCAGTAATATCCAAATAATTGTCCAAACTCTAGCAGCTCTTTCCGTTTAACATTTGACTGGAAATTTTTGGTGAGGAAGTAAGCTTCTTGTTCTACAAAAGGTCAAGAGTTCTCAACAATAAATTAATTTTTCTACCAGAAGTTTTACGATTGGAATGTAAGTCAACCAAAAGCCATCAGTTCTCTAGAAATTATCTAATTCACATGGACAGATTCCTCTGGAATGAAAGGCTGTTATTTTAAACTGGAAAAAAGGGGTCAGGCAGTGATCAAAGAAAGCAGGCACTGAAAAAGTTCCTTATTTCATATCGCCTGTTTGAATGAGACCTGTGTTGGCAGCAACATGTTCCTGTCCCACACCCTCGGCCGGGTGTCCCCTGGCCCGGAGCCACTTCACCCCGCAACCCCGGCCCAGCCACCCGAGTCCCGCACCCCGTCCTGCACCCCGGCCTGGTGTCCCCTTTCCCGGCCCTGTGTCACCTGTCCCAGAACCCAGCCCGGTGTCCCTGTCACTCCCGGTGTCCCCTCTCCCAGCCCGGTGTCCCCTGTCCCTCCCGGTGTCCGTGTCCCTCCCGGTGTCCCCTCTCCCAGCCCGGTGTCCCTGTCCCTCCCAGTGTCCCCTCTCCCAGCCCGGTGTCCCCTGTCCCTCCCGGTGTCCCCTGTCCCACTCGGTGTCCCCTGTCCCTCCCGGTGTCCGTGTACCTCCCGGTGTTCCCTGTCCCAGCCCGGTGTCCCCTGTCACCCCCAGTGTTCGTGTCCCTCCCGGTGTCCCCTGTCCCAGCCCGG
>QUSF01000041.1:3004699-3033223 GCA_003676055.1 Chloebia gouldiae
AGTTGTGAGGAGTGACTTCCCAGCAGAGGCCTCTCATCAGGCACAGCAGCAGAATTCAAGCAGTTGTCAGAAGGGACAGTGCCACTGAAGGTGAGGAGGAAGATTCCTCAGGCATCCTCAGGAATTCAGGATGAACACTCACTCACAGCTCCTGCTTCCCACTCACATTGCCAAAAGGCTGCAGGACAAATCTCACCTGAATTCTGGTCAATCCACTGCAGGGAATCCATGTGTGCATTCAAAATTTTACAGATCTGCTGAAGCTGAGCAGAGAGAGAAGGTGCAAGTCAGTTGTGAGACTGCATAAACACCAGGAGTCAAAGGCAAAGTTACTCCTTGCCCAGCTTCCCTAAGACAGCAGCCACTTAGCCAGGGAAGTGTGTCCAGCAATGCTGCTACTTGGCTACTCCATACCAGCAAGAAAACTGAACAGCTTAGATGATATGTCTGTGGCTTTGGCTTATTTTAATTTAGACCTAGGAACCAGCAGAATATTCATCACCTTAGGCCAGAAGTGGCAAAATTCAAAATGAATGTGGACAAACTCAGTCTGCAATACTGAAAGGAAATTTTATAGAAAAAAAGCTTCTCAGTAAAGCCATAAGGAGCATCAAAATCAATTTCATAGATATCAGAAGAAGCTGGTTATTCAGATCTTTTTTTATGGGGATATAAATACAGTATGAAGAAAAACTATGAGTGGAATATCCACAAGGGGACAAATTAAGAGATAGAACTATTTCAATATCCTTTGCCTCTTCAGCAATATAAAATAAAAGCTTGCACTTACTGGGTCACTCGTGTCTGCTGGGCCTCCTGATGTATTCAAGTGATCAATAATGTCCTTCAGATCTTGTGCCATGCGCTTCAGCTGAGCATCGATGTTTTCAGCCAGTTTGTAGCTGCAGAGCACACAGGATCCAAGATCAGAATGGTTAAAGCCAACTTGGAAGGCCTGCTCACAGCCACACCAGCTGTGGGCCATCAGCCTGAGCTGCCACAGCTGCAGCCCAGGCTGGCAGAGACCTGGGAACAGCACCCAGGGAGGCTCCATCACCCACAGGAGGGGACTCCCAATCTCTGTCTCCCTTGATCTACACATGGAGACAGACAAGCAAGAGAGTGGAGCACTATGAGTAAAATGTAAAGTTGCTGCGCATAAACCAGGATTAAATATCTGATGGCAGGCACTGATTGTTCAGTCCTGTCACCCATCCCAGCTCCACTCCTGCTGAGTGCTGTGAGCACAGGCCAGTGCTCGGCCCCCATCCCCAGCAGGTTTGTGCCTCACGTCCTCTCCCGTTCCTCATCCGCGTGCTGCAGGTAGATGGTCCCGCTCTGCTCCTTCACAGACTCCTCCAGAGGGGACAGCAAGTCCTCCAGCTCTTTCTGCTGGGACAGAATGAAGTCCAGTTCCTGATCCAGTCTGCAAAGAGAAAGAGCCAAATGCTTCCCGTTCCCGCTGCAGACACTGCAGAGCTGTCACACAGCCAGGCAGGCCAATGCAGAGAAGAAACAAAATCATTTCAAGTGCTCCAGGTCTCCTACCTCTTCTGGTCAACCTTCACCTTCTCTACTTCTCTGTGTAACGAAGTAATCTGCAAACAAAAGACACACCATGACACCTTGAAAACCAAGAAGGCAGCTCTCCAAAGAAGGGAGGTGGGACAGAGAGAGCACACCCTGCAAGTCCTACTGGAAACAAGAGATGGCCACATAAAGATTTACAGAGCCAAGATGGACTAAGGGAGGTTCAGCTTGGAATGATCCCCCCTAAGAGAACTCGGTATCACAGAGCAAAGGCACAGAACAGATCTCCAACTCCAAGGCCTAAAGGCCAGAACTGACACACAGAGGGGCTGTGAGAAGCACGCAGGTGGAGCTCACATCTGTTTCTTTGACAAGCAGCAAGTCCCACAGAATGGCTTGTGACAGAGCTGTAACAGAGAGCTCTGAGGATGCAGGCAGGCAGAATGAGGCTCCACTGGAGGTCACCTCACCTTCTCTCCGTTCTCTATCAGCATGCGGTCCCAGGCGTTGACTTGTGTCGCTTGATGGAGGAAGTGCTTCTCTTGGTCTTCCAGTTCCAGACTCCACTTGTTGATCAAACTCTCCAGCTGGGCATAAGTCATCACTGGGGGGGCACTGAGAGGGAGTGAGGGGCAGCACAGGACACGAGATCAGGAAGGAGAAACACCACAAGGCTCCCTGATTTCCCCTCCTCCCGCAGACCCCAGCCTGAGCACTGCAGCTGCTCCTGGCCCAGGCAGGGAATGGTCAGCGGTAACAAATCCCCACCTGGGTGTGGTGCTTGTGGTTATGGCAGCTGTGGAGGTCACAGCCCCAACGGCACCAGTGGTAGTCAATGGCTTCAGATTCAAAGGAAAGCCAGAAGCAGAAGTAGTCCCTGCAGGAAGAGATTCAAGTCAAGCAGCAGAAGGGGACACACCTGGTACCTCCCAAGCAGAGAAAGCTCCAGGGTGCACTGCCCATGGCTGTAGGGGCTGCAGTAGATCCCTCTGAAGGCAGCAACTGCAAATGCTCCATCTGTCAGGGAGGGAATGAAAACATCCCCAGCCCACAGCCCTGTCAGTGTCCTCATGCTTTACTGTTAGAACCAAGAACTGCCAGCACACCCAGCTCCTCCCCTGCACCTTTGCAGTGAGTGAGAGAGCTTCTAAGTTTTCACCAAGAGATGGAAAAGGATCCGAGGAAGACAGACTGTGCTCTTTTCACTTACTTGAGGGCTTTACAAATCACAACTGCTGTGCTGCTACTCTGACATGGCTCCTTACACCCCTACAGAGCACTGAATTCAGTCTCCCCTCTCTTCAGTGACTTTCAGCATCTTGTTCCTACCAGTGGCAGTGCTTGTTGTGGCAGCTGTGGTTGCAGGAACTTTTAATCCAAAGCCAAGTGTCCCCAGACTGGCTGTCCCAGTGGAACCAGTGGAAGCGGCACCCACTGTGAAGAGAAGACACCATTAACAGGTTGCATAAGCCATGGAATGCAGGGCTCCTTGGGAAAGCTGTGCCCAGCCTGCTCCCCCTCTGCCTGCAGCAGCAGCAGCCCCAGGGAGCAGCAGCCACGCTGCTCCTCTACTGCCCCAGGGACGAACCTGCCTGGAGAGACTCACGTGAGAGGCCCGTGGTGCTGGAGGAGGCTGGGGCT
Organism: Chloebia gouldiae; assembly: GCA_003676055.1. NCBI lineage: Eukaryota > Metazoa > Chordata > Aves > Passeriformes > Passeridae > Chloebia > Chloebia gouldiae. The sequence goes on from QUSF01000041.1 coordinate 3,007,871, forward strand.
GAGGAAGTTGCCACAGATGCAAACAAGGAGGGCCCCGTGGAGCCCAGCACTGAGGTGGTGCTGGTGGTGGAGGCCGTGCTGGTAGCTGTGGATGTGACTGCAGGGACAAACAGCTCCATGTGAACAAGCAGAGTACACTGAGCTCCCACCCCCTGCACAACAGCCCTGCAGGGAGGGGGACATAAAGTGCCCAGCCACACCTAGCGCTTGGGCATGGCAGCATTTTCACCTCCTTTTCCTCTTATTCTCCCTCCCTCCCTGTCTTTCACAATGGGCCCCTTGAAGATTGTGCCTCCCTTCCACTCTGCTCCCAAACATGCAGAGAACAGACTCTGGCACGTGGGACACAATCAGAACCACAGGACACGCTGTCCAAAGGCTCCAGGAGCTGACACAGATCACCACTGCCAGGCCAGACCCACAGGAACACATGCTTGGGGCCCCTTCCCACACCCAGTATATTTGTCTGCTTCCTACAGGCAACCATTACCAGGAGGACAGCAGACTCCACAAAGCCTCCAGGAATTCTCGTCTAGAACAGCTTCCTACCTCCAAGCTTGGTTCCAAAGGACAGGGTGGGTGCCTGGCTGGTGCTTGTGCTCGTTGTTGCTGTGGTTGTACTGGTGGCTGCTGTTGAAGGCAGTGCCCCAAAGGTCAGACCTGGAACCGGGAGCGAAAGGAAATGATGGACTTTCTTCCTCCAGGCCAAAGAGCACTGGCTGCCCAGCACTGCAGAGCCTGGACAGGCCTGTCACAAACACGCCGTGGCTCCAGCCCTCACTGCACTCTGCCCCAGCACAAGGCTGCAGAGCCTTGCCCCAGTTGCACCTGCAGACATGCCCATGCCACAGGCTCCCAGGGTCCAGCTGTCCCCAAGGCTGTGTCACAGTCTGTGTGACAGCCCAGACAGCCACGATACAGAGCGTCACCAGACAATTCCAGAAGGCTTCAACCCATACACAGCAACACCAGAACACCTCAGAAGGCTGCAAGTGTGAGCCCCTCTTGTTCTTCAGCCCAGCCTTTCACACCCTCCTGTTCATGCATTGCACTGCGTGCCCTCTGCTCCCTTTGGTGGTTGTCAGTGCCCCTGGGCACTCCATGGCTCAGTGCTGTCAGTGCTGCTCCCCTGCTTCTTACAGCTGGGCCCACTGGGGATGAGGCTGGCCCACAGCCCCGTCCCAGGGACCACAAACCGAGTGGCCGTGCCCCAGCTGGACACAGCACAACCTCCACGGCAGTTCACCCACCCGTGGGCTGCCCCCCGAGGCTGAAGGGCGCTGCTGCCGGGCTGGCAGCTGCCAGGGTGGCCGTGCTGGTGCTGGCAGCAGCTGCAGGGGCCGTGCCAAAGGTCAGCCCTGCGGACGTTGCCTGCGGAGCCGCGGTGCCGATGCTGAACGCGGCTGTTCCCGCCTGGGTCGTGGTGCCACTGGAGAAGGTGAAGCCTCCTGTCGTCCCAGACGGAGCCGTGCTGCTGCTGCTGCTGCCAGCAGAGCCAAAGGCAAAGCCAGACGGGGCTGCTGCCTGACTCGAGGGCGTGCTGGTTGCCACAGGGGCACCAAAAGAAAAGCCCCCCGTGATTCCAGGAGCTGGAGTGGTGGTGCTGGCGCCAAAGTTCACTTTTGGTGTGTTTGCCCTATGGAAGAAAAGAAAAGAAAGGAAGCCACTCTGCCTGAGACACACATCCACTCAAGTACACAGCTGGCTATCTCCCTGACCAATTGCTAACAGCAGAATTCTCCTTTCAAGAGAGAAAGGAGGTAGGCAGGCTTGTGTCCCAGTTGTGACAACAGACTCCATCCAGCTGCTGTCACCTGCCATCCCCCCTTAGGGCTCTTTCTAGTGACCCTCCCTTCATTACCTGCACCCACCCAGGTAGCACAGGACATTTTATGGCAGCACACGTGAAGCTGCTCCTTCTTCTCTCAGCTCACCGCTTTCCACTCCCTCTACCCAAGGCTGTTTTTTTCTGCTCGTCCCCACTTGAGCTCCCATCCCACAGCTCCCATCTGGCAAGCTTTGACAGCAGCGGTTCTGCAGAGCCGCTGCAGAACTCGCAGCCCTTCCTGAACAACAGATCCCTCCCAGCGGGCCGAGAAAGCCTTGGGAGCGCTCCGGATTCGGGTCCGAAGGAAGACGGCGTTCTCTCCTCGGAAGCAGAGCTTGAGCGGTTCTGTGTGCCCGCGTGTGCTCCCCGTTCCAGGCGGACGCGCGGAACTTCTCCTTCCAACGCGTGCGAGGGCTGCCCCCGGCAGCAGCGGCCGGGGCAGCGCCGGGGCTCGCCGAGCACCCGCCCGACGGGCGGTCGGTGCCGGGCGGGGCTCGCTCGGTGCGGGGCGCCCGCCGAGCCCTCGGCCGCGCCGACGGGACCGCGCTCCCTCCGCCCGTCCCCCGCCCGGGCCCGGCTCTCACCCCAGCGGGAAGGCGGCGGCTGCCGGTGCCGCGGGGGCCGCGCCGGCCGAGCCGAAGCTGAAGCCGGAGGGCTGCGCGGTCGCGCCCGGCCGGCTGAAGGAGAAGAGCCCGGCGGGCTGGCCGCCGCTCGCCGCCGGCGCGGCGCCGCCGAAGCTGAAGCCGGTGGAGGCGGGCGCGGGCGCGGAGAAGGAGAAGCCGGCGGCGGCCGCGGTGGCGGCGGCGCGGGGCGCGCCCAGGCCGAAGGCGCCGCCGGGCGCGGCCGCCCCGAAGCTGAACTGGCTCATGGCGCGGCGGCGGCGGCGGCGCGGGCCGAGCTCCGGCAGCGCCGCGATGGCGTCACCGCGCCTTCCCGCCCGGGCCCGCCCGCGCCTTCCCGCCCTCCGCGGCCATTGGCCAGCGCGGCCGCCGCTCGCGGGATGGCGGCTCCCATTGGCTGCCGGAGCGTGAGGGGCGGGGCGTGTCGGCGTTGCTGTGGGGACGGGGACGCGGCTGCGGGACCGGGTGCGGGACAGGGACACCGGGAGGGACAGGGGAAACCGGGAGGGACAGGGACACCGGGAGGGACAGGGGACACCGGGCTGGGACAGGGGACACCGAATGGGACAGGGACACCGGGAGGGACAGGGGACACCGAATGGGACAGGGGACACCGAATGGGACAGGGGACACCGGGCTGGGACAGGGGACACCGAATGGGACAGGGGACACCGAATGGGACAGGGGACACCGGGAGGGACAGGGGACACCGAATGGGACAGGGGACACCAGGCTGGGACAGGGGAAACCGGGCGGGACACGGACACCGAATGGGACAGGGACGCAGGGTTGGGACAGGGACAACGGGAGGGACAGGGGACACCGGGTGGGACAGGGGACACCGGGAGGGACAGGGACACCGGGAGGGACAGGGGACACCGGGTGGGACAGGGGATACCGGGCCAGGCTAGGGGACACCGGTGCGGGATAGGGGAAATGGGGCCGGGACGGGGGACAGCGGTGACGGGCATTTGTCACTGCGGTTCCCTTAGTCCCTCCTACGAAGGGCGGCGGGTGGCAGAGAAGCTACGCAGGGTCCTGCCCGGTGACCGGTGACACGGCCTCTGCCGGGGTCGCCCGTAAGGCTGCAGCCGTGCTGGCACCTAAAGGCAGCTGAGCCCACGGGCCGTAGTCTGGGCACAAAGGAAAGGTTGGCTGTTGTTCCCTCGGGATGCAGGACCCGAGCGAGCAGCTCGAGCTCCCTCAGGGGATGCTTGGGCTGGGTATCTGGAATGGTTCTTCCCCCGGGGGCTGCTCGGGCTGGGTATCTGGAATGGTTCTTCCCCCGGGGGCTGCTCGGGCCCCGAACAGGAGCCCCACAAGTGATCACAGCCCCGAGGCCGATGGAGTGTAAAGAACACTTGGACAGCGCTCTCAGGCACATGGTGGGGCTCAGGCTGTCCTGCACAGGGCCAGGAGTTGGACTCGCCCATCCTGATGGGTCCAGTCCATCTCAGCATACTCTTTGATTTTGTGTTCCATTTTACACATTTTGTCATCACACACACAGGAACTTGGCTAAACTTCTTCTTCCCAAACACGCAGTAGGAAAATTGTACTTTACAGGCTGTTCCAAGCACATTTGGTTCCTGCTTCACGTGTCACTTGTTTTCCCTGCAGAGGTGAACGGTGGGTACGGATATGGACAGCGTGTTCTCAGGCTCTTCTCTGCAGAACCTTGCCAAACTGCTGCGTGATACTCCAGAAGAGGATGATGATGATGATGATGATGATGTGGTGAGCCTTCCATGAGAGTTGCTGCTTCTTTTACATATTGTACCATAGCCTTATCTTGTTAATCAAGGAGAAGCGAATCTCTTTCTCCAGAGAGAGTAAAAACAGAATGAAAACCTTAGAAGGTTTTTGTCTAACTGAAACAGCTCGAGGATACTTCCAGAGTAACAAGCTCTTGAGAATGAGCAAGATGCCCCAGGAAAACAAGGAGACATTGTGAGGACAACACATGAGGGAGGTTTAGTTTTTCAGCCTGAAGGAAAAGAGAACATGGACTTGAAAGAGCTTTAGATACTCCAGACTTCCCACCACTTTTCCCTGAACTCTGCTGGAGATTAAGGCAATTACAGCCAGATATGATGGGGAAAATTTGCTGCTCAGTTTCTGAGTAAGGACCAAGATCTCCAGAGGCAACTGAATGTATTAATTGCATATGTCAGGCATTGAAGAACTCTAGAGATAATTTATCACTGAAGTACAATAGGTATTTTGCTGGTTGTAAAATAGGGAAAGATGAACAATCATTCTAAGGTACCTAATCTGAATGAATAATGAGAGAAATATCTGAATCTATTCTTCTATATCAATTCCCTCAGGAGCAGATAAAAATCACAGCGTTTGGAGAACATGCATTATTCCTGCAACATGCAACACCTGCTTTTATCTAGGCCTGCCTGTGCACTGAGAAGAAATGTTCCCAGGAGCCCTAAAGGTGCCAACAATGTAGAAGGCCTATGTGAAGGCTCAAAACTTTGCCAGGTCTCTCAGGATTTTGAATAGGTCAGGTTATGACATAAATAATGAAAAAAACCCCCAAACAAACAAAAATTAAAAAAAAACCACAGAAACAAACAAAAAAACCCCACACAGATAACAAAAACAAACAAAAACCCACAAAAAAACAAAAAACCAACACAGATAACAAAAAAAACCACAAAAAACCCAAACAAATAAAAAAAAACCAACAAACCAAAAAACCCCACCAGATAACAAAAATGGCAAATGCCTGAGTATTCCCCCAAATCATTCCTCAACAAAGAGCTGACCAGCCCCAATTATGGCAATGCAAGTAATATTTGGGATAAAAGGGGTGCATATCCCTTGAAATTTTCTTTCAGTGGGTTACAGATGTGGTCCTTCACAACCCAACTATCCTCCAGCTGTTTAATGCCTGCCATTTAAACCCTGCATTATTGCTGTACATCTCTGCAGTAAACATTCTGATTTTAAAAATAATTTGTTTACATCTTATTAATAAAATGAATGACACTTCAGAGACAGAAATGGAAAGTTGCCACGAGAGATGTCAATTAAGTCTGAATCAATCTGGGTAAATTGAAATCTTTATTTTGATTTAATTTAATGCTCTGTGCATATGAGGCACTTTTATTGAACCAAGGAATCTTCATATATAGAGAAATGCCTCACATTGGCCTATTAGCACTAAATTGATTCATAATTAGAGGAAAATGTTGTTCCTCATGATCTCTACTGTAAAAAGGATTCCAAATGCTGTGATGGGGCTTTCATGTAGCACCCTTGGTTTCCTGTAATATTTCCATGGCAGGCAAAGCATGGAAATTTTGCCAAAATGCCATGGAAACCAAAACTCACAAAGCACATCTGTCTATATCACTGGGCTTCTGTGAGTCCTGCTTAAACCCAGTGTGTCAAGGTCACTTTCTGCTGTGTGAGAGTGAAGAAAAGAGAATGTTCAGTGGGTCAGTGGTGAAACTATGGGATAATGCTTTTTCAATTCCATCAGGGATTTGTTTGCCCTTAGATGATGGTGTTGTATTTACTGTCATCATAGTTGTAAGCAAGCTTGGCTCTATAAAAATTGATTTAATGTCCTCGTGCCTTTCTTTGCAGCCACGCTGTTCTGTTGGTGCCATGACTCCTGGGAGTGTTGGACCAGCCAAGAAAGAGACCATCAGTAAGGAGGAGTATTTGTGTGTTTTGGCATTCAGTCTCATGTCAGCAGACTGTAACAGCTCTAGTAAGATACCACTGCAATAAAAGAGGGATCACTGACGTTTGAGATGGGCATAGCATGACATTTCTTACAATTACACTGTAAAACGATTCCTTTCCTGAAAGCTTAACTCTAAAACATGCAAAGAAGAGCAGAAAGGGTAATGCAGAAAGAGCAGCCTCTAGTGGAGATGATAACAGTTCAGAGCACAGCCTGGTCAGGGGCTGCAGGGATCATAACTGAGCAGCAAAAGCTCCAGATAAGTACTCAGGAAAGACAGGAAGGCAGTTTTGGTAAAGACTTGGCAAAGTTAGTGTTAAGTTTTTTTGGAGCTGAGGCTTCACATTATTGAGCATTTTCATTAAAAGCCCTAAGAAAGGCCAACAAGGGTCAGGGTGAGTTTTGCAGGAAAGGAGCCGTGGCAAATAGAATAGATTGTTTTTGCTTTTATTGCTATCCAACAATAACCAGAGATTCTACTCTAAAATCTTCAAGTTTCACACTTACCAGCTTACTAAAATAATATTTTTCCGTGCAGGACAGACATAAACCATACTAGTTTGCCCATAAACTTTCATGTGTCTTAAGCACCTTGTCTGGACTGTGCCCAGTAATTAATGTGAAGAACTGGATTTCTATGTGAGGAGGTGATACTCTTGTGAATGACTCTGCTCACTGAAAATCTCATGTCAGGGGGCTTGTGGAAGATTAGTATTTCATCCCTCTACACTTTACCGATTTTGAAGTGCTAGATATATGCCAGAAAGGAGGATTTCCAGGAAATAAAGGTTGGGTAAAGAAGATTTAAGTGAAAGGAAAATATCCTCCCTCTGCAAATCCTCATTCATAAGTAAGATGAAGAAGACTGTAATCACTACCTAGAATGCTTTTAATGCAAAGATTTTTCTAAAGCCTAGAAATGGTTTTTCTTTTTTTTTTTTTTTTCAGTCTTGAAAAATATTGTAAGCTTTCAGCAAGCCTTGAAGAACAGAGACATTTCAAAATGTGTCAGTGTAATTTTTCTCCTCACTTACAGGTACTTTTCAAGTGAAATCTGAAAACAAGAAAACCATTTGGAATATAGAGGAGGTCCCAGAAGAATTTGAATTTGATGATACTTGGGACCCTAGAGAAAAGCCAGAGTAAGAAAGCTGAGACTGCCTGTGTGGGCTTTACATAGCATTAATGGAAATGATAGCTAAAAAGCATCTACAGCCAGCTGAAAAGATTGTGTCATGCAAGAAAAAAGGAAATATATCAGTGTTGCATCTAAAGCAACATGTGAGGAATGGTTTTAACCCCTCTCTTGAAATCTTCTGATCTCAGAACAGAAATTTGTGTTGGTTTTTCCAACATAAGTTAATGTGCAGTGTCAATAACTTCTATAAAGTGGGATTAGGAGGGGAAGTAGGTCAGAAAAATGATGTATTAACTTTAAAATATGCCATTTGTGTGAAATACCTGCTTTTTCCTTCTGCAACTGAGATGCATCCATTTTTCCATACTTATAAATTCATAAAGTACTCCAATGTATATTTGCATTTCAAAGATTTAAGCTCTTTAGAGACAAATAGCACTGCAGAAGAAAAGCTGTGTGCAGGCAATTTTGAGCTCTTAAATCTTGTCATTCAATCTTAGTCTGTCAAAACACAACTTAAAAACAGAGCCTTTTCTTGCTCATAGAAAAACAGTAGCAAAAATATGCTTGAAATCAGGCATGTAAGTTGGAGTTTGTAGAGGTCAGAAAGCCCTCAGGGTCAGTCCATAAAGCAGCTTTTGCATTTTCAATCATTGTTTCAGTGCCATGTCCTGAAGTGTTAAATGCTGGAGCATATAGACTGTAGCCCATGAAGCTGCACACTGTACACCAGAATCTTCACTTTTTCCTGCATGCAAGTCAGGACATGAGAAGTCCAATTTCCCAGTTAGACAAAAAACCTGAGACCCACCTGAACGGCGACTCAGCCTTTCTGAAAGTGATTTGGAATTCACCCTCACGCACAGCTGTCCTTGAAATGGTCACCTGTCAGGTACAGAACACGCTGTCTTTGTATTGTGGGCACAAAGAAGTTTTCCCGTGCTGTTCTGTGGCCCTTCCCCTCTGCACTGCTTCTCCAGCCTCAAGCACTTCTGACCCATGTTGCACAGATGAAGAGAGAATATAAGTCTTTACAATAGTTCATCAAATGAAGCAAAGAAAATGTGCTAAAAGGAAAACAGATGGCTACAGAGGTGCATCCATAGCTATTAGACACATTTGTCACTGACTTAGGAATTATTACATATGCAGATGCACACTGGAGATGTGAAAGACGTTCTAAAAGCTTACACAAGTGATCCACTCCAGTAATTTTGCTGAATTTAGTAGGAGTAGCATGTGTTATAAATACAAATTCACTTTTCCTTTCCTCATTCATTAATTACCAAGAGCAAGGAAATATGTGATTCTACATTTTGTAGATGTGAAGGAGAAGAAAATAAATGTTAGCTGAATGACAAACTACAGTCTGGCTCTAGAGTGTTATGCTCAGGCTGCAAGAATATGCTAAAAGACAGAACATACATAATTGTGGCATCCCCCTTTTCAAATCCATTCCCAGGAGTTTGTGGTGTTTGACTTGTTGATAAGCATGGTATCTGCTTAGGAAGCATTTCCTGGTCCTGCCAAGGCTATTAGGGAAGCAGAGGCAGCATGGTGAGTGCCTTGGGAGGTGGAGTAAATGATTTTCACCTGTCTTCCAGCTGTCTCAGAAACCCAGTGCAGATGGATTGAAGCTTTTCAGGGAGACTGCAAAGGAGGAGAGACAGTGTGAGGAGGATTTACAGTCCTCTGAGAATCAGTTTCCTTTAGCCTCCTGCTCCAGTATTATTAAGTAATGACTTCTCTTTGGCAGGTATGAGATTTCATTCAAGCAGCATGTGGGAACAGAGGATGTCTTCTTTGGGATGACTGGGAAAGACCCCTCCACTGCCTGCTGTGAAGATATAGTGGTGAGCTGAGCCTGGAGCTCTGATCCCTTCTTTGTGCTCTTTCTCTGCCCTTTTCCATCTTCCTGTCTTTCTGAGGGACAGAATGTAAACACCAAGCTCCACTACTGCCTTTGACCTCCTGTAGCATTTTCTCATGGTTCTACAAGCATTTTTAGATGACATTTACACTTGCTAACCTGAGGAACTTGTATCTCCTCGAGGACCAAGTGTGCTCAAGGGAATCTATGCAAATACATATGCCCCATAAAAACTTAATGGGAATAAAATGTGGCTCTGAGATGAAGTTTCATCTTGGACACAGTTTGGAGAGGAGAGGGGCTGAGAAGGAGAGTTTTTTCATCTTCCTGCATTTTTTACAAGGTGTGTGGGCTAGCAGAATGCTACAATGCTGACAGCCTTTAAAGTTCCAGCTATCAGATCCTGCTTCATCATTATATAATCAAAGACCTCTCTGGTTTCTGAGCTCCAGGACAGGTAGAACTGCTGTGTTATCTTTCTAGTAGAAGCAAACTGTCCCTGCAATGCACAAAGCCTGAGGCTTTTGCTGGATGTTGAACACCTGTCAAGCACATTAGCAGCTCAGGAACTGGAAGAGAATAGGATATCAATACACATCACTAAGCTATTGAAAGCAGTCATTATCACTGTCGTATTTTCTCTGATACAAATTACCTACTCAAAACGTTGCTCTTTGATACTAGCATTGAAATATTCATGAAAATGAGCTCTTTTATGGCTTTTAGGGTAACATGTGTAATTACAGCTTTACCTCTGCCCATTATTTCAGATTAAAATCAAGCTGCCAGAGACAAAGTACTCAGACATCACATTAGACATCCAGGACAAGGTTCTCGACCTTCGAACTCCCAAAAAGTAAGGGTAGCACAATTGATAGAAGTACAGTTAATACCGTGTTTGAAATGGGGTTTAGCCAAGCTTTTAACTGCATTCTGTGTGGAAAGCTAGTGATTGTACTATTCATTGCTTGTGAGAAATAAATACAGGAAAAAAAAGCCCATAGTCCATCCATAGGTGTACAGTCTGCTGGCTTTGAATCTGGGATGCTGTCCAGTAAAAAACTTTGGGACAGATTTTGGCTACTTAAACGACAAGGTTTCAAGGGCTCAAAACACCTGGCAAATAGCTGCCCAAGGTCTTGAAAGACTTAATCTAGTATTCCTAAGCACTAATATGTACAAATACATATGACTGAAGATGGTAAAAAAGTGCAGATAAATTTTCAATAGCTGAAAGCCAAATTATGGACATATCCAAGCACAAATGCAGAGATGGAAATGTTACAAGGTTTTCTAAAGAGATTTCCTTTGATTTTTTTAATAGGGCTATTTCAAGCCTGTAATCAACTGACTGATGCACTCTTGGATTTCTCAGTCTTCTTCCATCTCTCCCTCAATGTGCTATTCCCCTGCCTGAGATTTCCAGATAATTCCCATGTCTGCTTTGCTCGAAGTCCTTCTTCACAAAGACTGTTTTTATAAGAAACCTTAATCCTCTCTGGGCTGACTTGCTGCACTGAATGGAGTGTCAGATCATCTACATGAGAATAGCTTTCTGTAGATAAATTTGTGGTGCGGGCCATGGAATAAGGCCTAAATAAGTCCCTAGTAGACTAACATTAGAAAATCCACTTTTCTCTGCCAAAACCAGGACATCAGTTTCCCTGTGCTTGGGTTTAACCCAAGGATGCAACAAGAGTGGAAGAAGGTTTGGGAATGTTAGTTTTGAAACTGGAAAATTGGGAGGAATAATTGTTCGGCTAATGACTTGCTGAACCTATGTGCAGTAAGAGAAGTAGCTTAATGCAATGCTGCAGATGTAGGAAAACCTCAGCATTCTTTTCCCTTTGCAATTCTACCTTTTTGGTGACTCAGATCTGCCATTATCTTCTCAGTACCCAGCTGTCTCTAGTCACAATTCTAGCAAATAAAAAGTTCACCATAAATCTGATGGTTCTTTGGGTACCGCCTGAACCAGTGCTGCTTTCAGAAATATAAGTGAAAATCTTTTCAGTATGAAGGAAACAATCAAGATGTCAAGTTCTACATACTGAAAAACTTTGTTTTCCCACAGATGGGTAGGAAGACTCAAAGCAACTACTTCCAGTTCTGTAGTGCTGGGGCTGCTTCAAGCCAAGCTGCTTTTAAGTGATGGAAATATTTCAATCCAGTCCTGCTGTGCATGAGGTATTGCAGGAGCCCCACAACCTGGCACAATAAGGAGATCTATTGGAATAACATTCTCTGGCATACTGACTGAGGAATTGCAGGAGTAACTTGCAATGGCATCTCAACTGCTCACCTGATCTGAGACACTGACATTCCCTGTGTCCTCTTTCACAGGAAGCTGCTGCTGCACCTCCCCTACCCTGTGAACAGCAAGGAGGGTAGAGCTCGTTTTCTCTCTGAAGAGGAGATCTTGGAAGTCACCTTGAGAGTATCAAGGAAGCTGGATTTCCTAAATTTTTCTGATGGATAGAGAAAGAGTTTGCAAAAATTAATGTTCTAGTTTGAAGTCTTTTGGAAACCCAGCTTGTTCTGAAATAGTAGATGATTTCCCTTGAAGAGTCCAGGGGAATGTCTCTGGAGAAATGAGTCAGGAGGAACACAGCACCCCAGGCTGTAACAGCTAATGCTGTCTGGCTCTTGCATTGCTCTGGTTAACTTTCTGCTTCCTTCACTCTGGTACAGACCTTGTGAATCAGAAAGTGGGAGATTTCAGTTCTGTAAGCCAGAGAAAGCCTTTTTTGAGGTCAGGGCTGAGAAATAGCACAGTGAGGCTCTGGACAATGTCTGTGTTTCAAGACTTGCAAGTGCTAATGTCCTTGCTTGGTCTCCAGTGCTGGGACTGGGGCCAGTTCAGAATCTTCTCTTGCCTATTTCTCGATGAGATCATTCTTCAGGGATCCATATCCACATCTGAGGCTCTTTTACACTGGCAGAACAAGTTAACCAGCTATAGTTGGATTGCTAAACATCTCAGCTCTTTTGAACAGTTTTTTGACAATTTATGGTTCAGTGTTTTCAGTGTTTTCTATTCATCTGCTGTCCCTCCACCTATTTTTCTGATATTTCTTGATTAATAAAATAATAGGTTCTAAGGAACAGTTCCAGTTATCTTTGAGTCTGCTTTCTCTACATTATGCTCTGAGAGACTTCGTAAAATTTGAGATAAAAGGAATTTTGCATAACAAAGCTTTTCTCAAAGGGCTGAAATGCTGCAAAATCTATTCTTTGGCCTTCAGGTCCAACCTGGAGATACAGAGTTGGGTAACCAGGGTGTTTCTCTCAGTAGCTGCTGGGCAAATATATTAATTTAACATTATTAGTCCTGCAGAAAACTAAGGTACTTGCTCAATGATCAAAGTGGAGAGGAAAAGCAGGCCCTGGCATGTTAATTGTACACTTAACCAAAAGCCTGTGAGTACTTTCAGAGCAAAATGGCTTGAGTCCTGCATTCTTCTGGGGTGGAAGTAGAGGAAAATAATTGACCAGCCAGGCTGCAGACAGCACCCATGCAGGTAAATTTGTGTCAGGCTGTAATGAGAAGATGGATACTCCATGATGGATTGCAGACACTGACAGTGAGTTTAAAGGTGTGTGTTTACACTGCATTATAACTCCAGGACAAATTAGGCTGATGTCTGGACATTTGACCACTTCCCTGAAAAGTGAACCATTGCATGGGTCAGAATAATCCTAATCAACTTCTGCTTCAGCCTTAATGCACTGAAAAGCAGATACTTTATGATTTATCACAAGCTATGAAACATGCTGATAACACTCAGGGGCTACTCCAATTGGTATCTGCTTAAGCTTCCATAAATTAGATCTGAATGTCTCTTATTCCAAAGCTGTGGTTGAGCAGGGCAATGTAGATGTATGAGAAAAGGCTGACATCATTCCTCCTGACTCAGTTTTTCCCTCCTGTGCCTGCCAAAAAAGCTGTTTCTTGGAAAAAAAGGTTGTCTTTGTGGTCCCTAGACAATATGCTGCTTAATTTTTGCATTTCTTATACATGTTACAAGAAAAGTGGAAGATTGACCAGTATTTATATGCATGTGAAGGTAACATTTGTCCAGATAAATTCAGTATATTCATGGAGGGTACAACTCTTCTGAGCCCCACTCCAGTGCTCTAACCACAAGGTTATATTGCCTTTATAATTGGCAGTAAAATTTAAGCCTTAAATCATCAAGTTCTGCTTAATTTAGTGGCAGTGTTTGATACTGAAAATAGTGATGAGTCTGGCTCATTGTGTCTCTCTCCAGTGTTAGTTTCTTATGGAAATGAGCATATGCCACACTGGTATCCATATTGTAATTTATCTTCAAATATTTTTTAACCTGAGGGCATTTTATCAGCATTCAGGAGACAAAAACCTGAGGTAAGTATGTTCTGTAAGAAATAGAAAAGGGAAATACAAATTTCTACTGCTCAAGAGGGAGGTTGTAATGTGATTTCTTGTACCTGCTGGCCACTCTCTCTGTGCATCCACCTCAGTCTCCTGTAGGTAATCCATGAGGGGGAGCTGGCAGGTTGGCGACACTGGGTAGGAAAAGGGTGATATCCTGGCAGAGGGATGCTGAAATCACAGAGTGAGGATAGAGGAACACAGGGGACAAACTCATAAGCAACCAGGATTTGTGTGTTCCACTCAGGATAAGCTCTACTGCCCTGTTCACTAAAGTAGGGACGCTGCTCTGGGGGTGGGCAGTTTGCTGGGCTGGTCAGATCCACTGCCTGAAAGCACCATCATCACCTGGAGAGCCTCTCCCATTCTCACTTTCATCCTATCAAGGACACAGAGGCTGCCCCAGGCAAAAGTTTGAGTTTGGGGGTTTGGATTTTTTCCATATATCCTCCCAAAACAACTTGCAGGTTGTCAAAATTCCCAGAAATCTGGAAGTTACTGCCAGCTATCAGTGTTAACTTTTTTGCACAGGTTTGAGGGCAGCTTTGCTTTGCTGAAGTAGTACTGGCAGAAATCCTCCAGGAGGGGAACCCCCTTTGCCTCTAAACATCAACACCTTTGCCAAAGTGCCACTCCAACACCTGCAAGCTTCTTAATTAATCAAAATTATGAGCCCAGTTAAACAACCCAGCCATTAAGCCCCAGCCATTAAGCATCATCAAGCTTTATTTGGTTCCCATAAGAAGCAGCTTGATTAAATGTATTGCAGTTAAGTGGAGGATCCTGCAGATGTGGAACTGGGATGGAGGCTTGTTTGCAGCAGCATCCCAATAAACAGCAAGTTCTTATCTCACCTTGTTCACACATTCTGTCCCCCAGTTGTGCAGAGCCACTATCCCCATTTTGACTTGTTCCTGCCTTCTCTCAGAATTATGGTGGTATGCTAAAATACATGGCCCAGCTCACTATTTGAATTTCATCTCTCTTCATATTCCCCTTTGTCCACTTACTGCCCTGGGGCCAAGATACTTGCCTCATTCTATATCTTGAGGAAGAGAAATCTCAGACAAGTCGCTCCATAGAAACACCTGAGACAGTGCAAGAACTTTAAATTTAGATTTTTCCCTTAAACCTGCAGGCTCTCATTGTCATCTTCCTCCAGGTCTGCTGTTGATATCATCATATACCCCTTCTATTTGTCTTAAAAGACTACTTCATTTTTCTGCTGTTCAGTTGAAAGTTTGCATCTAAACTTCGTGTATTTCTTGCACTGTGTGAAACACTGCTTTATCAGTATATCCTTCCCTCCAGACAAAGTTTATCTAAAATGACTAAGCTGCACCTACGTGTACAGACAGATCTGTCTCCCTCATGCTGGAGCAGCTCCTTTTCAACCTGCTGGTGTTGGTGTAGACTTCTACCCTCTGCTCTGCAGCACCTGCAGCTTGGATTCCTCCTTGTTCTCTGGGATCCCCTTCAGGAGCTGCTGCCACAGACAGACAGTCATTGTTGTCTGCCCATGGTCCTGGCTCCAGGGAAGGTGTCTGGAATATGCTGGAGGCTGGTTTATTTTTTTCCTATGATCTTTGCAAACAGGAGATGATTTTTCTCTTGGTGTCTGTCTTTGCTCTCTTTGTGTCTCTCTTCATTCTGTTTTCTCCTTCAGGCAAAATTTACTTTCAGATTGTGATGAATTCATCAGAGGACGGTGAACAGCATCTCTGTTTTTCCCTTTCCATCACGATTGTTTGTTTGTGCTCTTTTCAGGAGACTCTGCTCTCTTTTCTCTTTTCCTAAGTGCTTTCTCTCCCCTGATTGTTTTCACATTAGGACATTTCTCACCAGAGCCTCCTGGCAGGTTGCAGTTGACATATCTGACCCTTGTTGGATGTGCCTGATGTGGGTGAAGTGTGTGATTCATTTCCCCTCACTCAGATCAATGCTGGGTGACGAGCTTTGTCCTCCCTTGATGTGTGTCCTGTCTGTGTGGGTGGGAAGGGACACGAGCACCACAGGCAGAACCTGGAGTGTGTTAGCACTTATGGTGAAGGACCATGGCACAAAAGCAGCAGATGCTGCAGGCTGTGTGAGGAATGTTGGCAGGACTGAGAAGCCTCTTGAGCCCTTGCTTCACATGTAGCCAATACCACGCATCCTCGATGGAATCTAGTTATGAAGAAATGAACCAATTCAGGAAAAGTCAGAATCATTCAGAATTTCAGCCTTCCCCAAGGCCTAAAAAGATTCTCTCTGCTTCCTGATGTGTGTCCCCACATCCCAGATGAATACTTAAAGCAATTTTTGAAATCCACTCCAGGGCAACAGTGACACAGGCAACAGAGGAATGCCTTTGGTTTTGGAGTACTTCTCTCAATCCATAGGAATCTTTGATCATTTGGGGCTTTCTCATCTCAAGGCCTCCCTTTCATCTTTTTTCTCTGCCTCCACACACTCATTTCTGAAGAGAAGATCATAGGATGTTGCCAGAACGATAACAGCTACTGTCCACCTACAGTCCTCAGAGACCATCTCTCTTTAATTGGGTGTCTCCTTTGTGGATCTCAGCAGCCTGGAAACACACTTCTGATGCTGATCAATATTTTTTTTAACCATGCCATTTTAACTTGATGGTATCACAACCCAACAAACACTTTCAAGAGTGCTATGTTGTATTTACTGAAACAATTCTCTGATTCTGTTTGGCAGCCTGTCTCCTGCAGCTGCTAAGCAGAGAGAAAAAGAGCCACACACCTCTTCTGGAAAACTCTTGTCATGTCAGAAAGCTGTCTAAAAAGGAACAGGGTAGGAATGGAGATGGACACAGCTGATTTTGTTAACTCATCAGGTGATGTGGGCAAGGCAGACACTTGGCAGACAATGGCAGATGAGGAACTGTACAAATGTAAGCACCAATACTTGAGTTAAATGATAATGTGAGCTCTGGGTGGGTTCCACCCCTCACAGGGCCCACGTAATGAGCTTACCACCCCTGGGGATTTCTGTGACTGGGAACACTGGTGACTGGATCTCCTGACCCAGATTTCTGTAGTTATAGCCCCAGATATGCTCTTGGGGGGCACTGTGACAAGCTGGCAAGTATATAGAGGGGGATGAGGGATTGGCTTCAGCTGGGATAGTCAGCCATACCTTTTCTCACCTGAGCCCGAGGGAGCCAGAGGACTCCGTCCAGGACGAGGTAAATGGTGAGGAGCAGCACTGTGAGAAACTAGATGAGCAGGGGCTGTGTTAAGGCAAAATAAATGGTGGGTGTGGATTGAGACACTGAAAGTGAGGGAGTGATGTGAACTGGGCAAAAGCACAAGAAGAAAGACATTATCAAGGTTTCTTTAAAACCACTGTGTTGAAAGGGAAGTTCAGAGCAGCCAGCCACCCTGAGCTTAGGGCTGATGAGATACCTTTGTCAGAATGTCACCAGCACTGAAAATCCTGTGCCATAAGAAGCTGTGGGAAGGGGACTGTGCCTGGAATAGCTATGAGGTTTCCAAGAGGGCCTGAGGGCTTGGGTCATGGAGATTTATTGGGCTGGGAACCTTGTCTCACCCTGGGGGTCAGACTAAGGTGGCCCATTGCAATTACTTTTATCAACAACAGTTGAAAGAGGAGTTGGTGTTGGGAGTTCATGAACCCTCTCAAATGCTCCCAACAGCCTGAGTCTCTGTGTTGTCCTTGCAGCACCTATTTCTGGGTAAGCAGAGTTGTGTGTGCAGTGCCTGGGTGACAGATTGCTGTGCCCTGACCTGGAACAGGCGATGTCACATCTAGTTTTAGGCCTACATGCATATGCATGCTTGCTTCCTTCCTTTTCCCTATTTAGAGCAGCTTATGTTTATTAAAAGAAAAAAAACAACAAAACAAACAACAAAAAAAAACCCACACACAAAAGTAAACAGAAATAAATACCACAAGCTTTTGCTTTAAGATCAGTGGGTAAATAGATAAATGAGGGCATTAGAATTGTTCTTATTCTGGAGCCAGGTGCTACCTTCAGACCAGGGGTAAAGCATCCTGCAGATTAAAAGTTTCACAAAGATTCTGCAAGGTTGTCTTGAACCAGTACTTGGATAAGAGAGCTGAAGGTGATTAACTGCTTGCTGTGATACAGATGCTGAATGAAGAGAATGGCTGAAGTAATAGAAAACCCCATTTCTGTTCTCTTGCATCACGAGTTCCCAAGTTTATGCTCAGTGAGTTTATTTAAATTGGACCACTGCTTCTATTTGGAACTAATATTTTTGTTTTCTTGAATAAAATGTGTTTTCCAATGTTGTTGCCCCTCCCCAAACCAAGCAGCATCTCATCCTACTTTCTTAAATCAAGAGAATTGTTGATGTCCGTGAGAGCTGGCATAAAAACATCTGAAGGAAGCCATGAGACACAACAGGAATTAATTCGTAGGTTAATGAAAGCTGTGCAGTGCAGCATAAGGATGATCAGAGCAGCTCTTGGGTAGCATTTGCCAAGCTAAATTCCTTTCTGTGGAAATTCTTCTCCTTGGAAGAATCATGGACCAGCTTAAATACTGCTTCTATACAAGTTTGTTATATAGTGTTTCTTGGTACAAAAATGTGTCATAGAATAGGGTACAGTACAGAAACAGAAGAAAGTTGATCTGGACCAAAAAAGAAAGAGAAAATTGCTTAAATGTCCTACCAAAGTGGAGGGGGGAACCCCATCGGATAGTGTGGCATATTTTCCATCGAATTTGTCACGGGGAAGCAGAATGTTTTGGTACTCACTGGAGGGAACTGGAGATCGGGCTGATGCCAAACACCTGATAACACCAAAGCACACAGAGCCTGAACCCATCTGAAGAAACTTTGAAAGAGCTGGGAATGAGTTTGTGTGCAAGATCTTATCCAGAAGATGAGCTGCCATGGTGAGAAGGTCAACTCTCCCCCTTGATTTGGGATTGCTCTTGTGGTGGGAAAATGAGGTCCTAGAGTAAATACGGGCTTGAATGCTAAAGCTCTCCTCAGTGCTCAGAGAGGTGGACAGAGCAGGCCCGTGGTGCAATATCACAGCATCTCCTGGGCTGTGAGTCAGAGCAGACTCGTCACCATCACGCGGCTTTCCTGTCACAAGGCCGTGTTTGTCCCCTCTCGGACCTGCAGTGCCGTGTGCCTTCAAGGGAAAGGAGCCACAGCTCGGTCTGTGCCTCACTCTGCCACAGGTCTGCAGCAGGACACTGTGCCCAAAGGAACAGACCTGCTTCTGCTCCTCTTGCTGCAAGAGGTAGTGGTGCTGAGGGAATGGAGATGCCCATGGCCGAGTGCCCTCCTGAGGCACGGGCTGGAAGAGAAGCTGGGGGTATTAGCAGCCCTCTCCCATATGGAAATGGTCCTGTGCTTTTCCTGCCTGGGAGAAGTTAAACAGAGTCAACTTTGCATGTATGGGCAACTTCTCTCAAATGAGAGCAAGGAGCTGAGTTACCAAAGCCTGTTTTCTATGGATCTGTCCTGCAGTGCACATAGGAGGAGCTGACATGGCCCTCAGCGATCAGAGCTCTGCTGCAGAGCAGGATGTGCCTGTCATCCACATGGATTGAGATGCCTGAATCAGCACACTCGTTTCCCCAACAGTGGGAGCATCAGTAGGTTTATTTTCCATCTAGATGCTTGTTGACATGCATGGTGTAAACCCATCATTCCAGCTGACACTGACAGAGGCGGAGAGGTCTCATAGTAATTAACCACCAAGCTCAGATGTTGCTGAGAGTGGGAAGGGGGAGGAGCTGCAAACAGCATACTGGCATAAGCTGGCTCTTTCTTTAAAAAAAAAAAATATCTGCCAAACAAGTTTAAATTGCTTAGAAAGCTCTGGGAGTCGGGAAATAAAAATAAATAAATAAATAAAAAATCAACTGCAATTGCTCTGGGGAAGGAAGAAAGAGGCAGATTTGTGGTACTCTAACAAAGCTGCCAAGAGCCTAGCTCAGAATAGCTAGAGAAGATAGACACCATGCTTGCAGTGACTTCTCAGACTAAAAGGGGTTAACCAAGCTGTTAACTTTTCCATTCCCAGCACCTCAGGCTACCAGATAAAGTTGAGTTTCCAGGAAAGACCCCATCTCCAAACACTGGCAAGCTGTGAGCTACAGCTGATATTTGGCTGAGACTAATCCTTGAAAGCCCAAATGCCTTCGTTCCCCAAGGCTGATCATCAGCCTGAGCCTCAAAGGAGTGGTGTGGCCAGCAGGAGCAGGGGGGTCATCCTTCCCCTGTACTCAGCACTGCTGAGGGCACACCTCGAGTGCTGTGCTCAGCTCTGGCCCTGCAGTTTGAGAAGGACTTTGAGACACTTGAGCTCATCCAGAGGGGACAACGAGGCTGGAGAGGGGCTGGGAACACAAACCCTGTGAGGAACCACTGAGGGAGCTGGGGGTGCTCAGCCTGGAGAAAAGGAGACTCAGGGGTGACCTCGTCACCCTCTGCAGCTCCTGAAAGGTGCCTGTGCTCAGCTGGGGTTGGGCTCTTTCTCCAGGCAGCACTGACAGAACCAGAGGACACAGTGTGAAGCTGCACCAAGGGCAATGCAGGTTGGATATTAGGAAAAGCTTTTAATGGAAAGAGTGATAAAGTTCTGGAATGTCCTGCCCGAGGAGGTGGTGGAATCCCCATCCCTGGGTGTGTTTAAACAAGCCTGGATGTGGCACTGGGTGCCAGGGTTTAGTTGAGGTGTTGGGGCTGGGTTGGACTCCATGATCTTTAGGGTCTCTTCCCACCCAGTCATTCTGAGAATTCTGTGAAAGATCCACATGCAGCACCTGCAGCCCCTGTACTCACAGGTAAATGGAGGCAGTGGCTTTTCCATTTGCTGCAATACTGCTTCTGCTTTTTAGGGAAAGAAGAGTTAGTGGGTAGTGGAGCAGCCACTCAAACTCCTCAAACTGGGCTGCAGGGCAAGTGGGGGTGTCGCGGGTGGTAATTTACCTGCCCTCCTCACTGACCCACAGCCCCCTCCTGCTCTCTCTGTGCAACCTCCGGGTGCAGCTACCCCCGGCACAAGTGAGGCAGCCCCGCCTCTGCTTTATCTCACTGAGATCTCATCTGCTGCCTCCTGGCCTGACGCTCTGCAGGCTCGTTGGGGTTGCCAAGGGAAGCAGACGTTCCTCCCCAGGTCTCAGCTCACCACTTGCTGCTGCTGTCTGAACTCGATTAAGATAAGGGTCTCTGTGGGCAGGGACACGGCTGCCCTCTTGCTGATGCAATGCCAAGCGGGCTGGGAGCTTTCAATAAAAAGTCATTAATGGTAAAGCAGACTCCTGCAATCCTGCAGTCTCTTCTATTTCTGTTACTTAGGCTTTTAAAGGCAACAGCATCACAATGGTTTGACTTCCTTCTCTGGCCAAAAAAAAAGGAAGCACACTTAATCTGGTGACCTCCCATCCATCTCCTGCCCTTTATTAGCGCCATCTGTCTCCTTCTGCCTGCTGAAAGGCGACTGTGCCTACCCTCATGGCTGGGACAATACAAATATTGCTCAATTACAGCCATGCTCCAAATGCAATTACTCAATTGCAGTGTTAATTGAATTATTTGAGTTTAATTATTCCATTAGGACTTTTGTCAGTACAGTCTAAGCTGCTTGCTTTCTTTCTGGGCTAGCATCACAATGCAGCAGCTGGCTACACAGGAAAGGACTGATTTCACTCACTCACACCTAGTTAGGCTGAGGGAAGGCTGGCACTGTTCAGAAATGGTGCTCTCAAGTTCAAGGAGAGGTGTCAAGGCTGCAGGGACCTTCTTTTCTCCAGTCAAAGCACAATACTTGTAAGCAGAGAACAGGGACTATTTATGCAGAAATAATTTTGTCTGAAGAGTCAGTGACAAAAATACCTGTGAGGGTTTTGTAAGTGAAAGGATCAGTCCTAAAAGATGCTTGGCAGAAATCAAAAGGAGCAGTTGCCCAACATGAGTCTGTAATAGGGGCAATATATAGTCAGTGAGACAGCTGCTAAGGGCTGCTTACAGCTCACAGAGAGGGGCTGAGATGGGGCTGCAGTGTGAGCTTCTCCAGTTCTTGTGGTAAATTCACCCAGGCAAACATAAAAACTGCTTGGAATTTATTTCTGATTCCTATCTCAATATCCTGCCACTATCACCAAATCACAGAATTCTTAGGGTAGGAAGGGACCTCTGGAGATCATCTAATTCAACCCATCACTGGGTTTTCCTCACTCTTTACATCATGCAGGGCCCTTGACTCATGGTGTACACTATTGTTAAAAAGGGTGCTGAAATCTTTCCTTCCCTTCAGCCATATCAGCTGCCCTGGTGGATGTCAGTCCTACAGCACCAGTTTAGATCTGTGACAGGTGCACTGGAGATAGCCCTGCTATTTCAGAAGGAGCTTTTCAGCCACAGGCTCTTCTCCTGTGAGCAGAGCTCAGGCTGTAATGCCTCTGTTCTGCAGCAGCCCAGTGCTCTGACTGCCACAGACAGCCCTGGGCTTTGTACTTGGTGTGTGTGCCGTGCTTTGGAAATCCTCCACTTGCCTTAAAGCTGCTGCCCTTGCAGCTCTGGGAGCAGAAGTTCCTGAGATTTGCAGGTGCAGGTATCACCCTTCACAGCAGTGTGCAAGGCAGGGATCCCCGAGGTGGGGACATCTCTGATGTCGGGGGGTTTCTTGGGGCCATTATCAAATGGACCTTTCCTTGATGGGAGCTTTTATGGAACTCTGTGAGGTTTAAGTTGCTGGAACAGTGCTTCCTTCAATCCTTGGTGACTGCTGATCCCAGGGAATCCATCTTTTTGTCTATGTCCCACTACACCCCTCCCTCACACTCCCCTCCCTCACACTCCCCTGCGCTGCAGGGTTTTATTGCATTGGTTTTATTGACCCAGTGGTGCACAGGAGAAGTAAAGGACAGAATCAGGGTGTGAAATGGCAATTTTGTGGCAGCTTCAGGTAAAATGCTCTGCCCTAGCAACCAGAAGTATCAAGGGATCACAGTTAATCACAGATGTGAGGAGATTAGGTGGTACACACAGTCGTGCCTCAAATATTTTTTGAAATCATGGACTTTATCTACCATAATATTAACCTCATTAACATTACAGAGATATTGGCACTTTGATCCTGGCTGATGTGGTGGAGTTTGAAGCTGGCAGGACCTGCTGGGCTGTCATTTCTCAGCCCCACTTTGCAAACATCCCTCTCCTTCTGGGGAGGTGGTTTTCTTCACAGGGTGCCAGACCTCACCCAGCTGTGGTAAACACTGCCTCCACCAGACCCTCCTGGTGAGCTGTTTGAGGCTGAATACTTGGCATGGATGTGCCAGGAGTCCTGCCCTCCTGATGGATGTGTGACTCATGACTCTGAATTCACCCTCAAAAAATTTTGAGAGGTTATGCCAAAAGAAAAGGATGAGCCTCTCTGGGGCAGAGTGGTGGCTGAACATCCTACAGAATAACTACAGAGAATTGTGAAAATAGCTCCTAAATAGCCTCAGATGCTGAGTGACCCTCAGGGCTGCTCCCAATGCCCTGGGTGCCACATCTCCCTGGAGCAGCTGCAGAGCTCTGTTTGCTACTCAGGATGAATTCAGCCCATTGTGTGGCACTGGTGATTTGAATTTCCCAGGTTTTTTGCTTGTTAATTCCTACATTCTCCAGTAATACACCTGAGGCTCAGTCAGTCCTTTCCTCTCCATGCCCATGTGTGCCTTTCTGCATCTCCAACCTGCAGCATCATCCCAGTTTGAGACTCCCCATCAGCATTATTATTAAAGCCCTGCATTTCCCAGCTAAACCAGGAACTGGATTTCCATGCCTGCAGTATCTCAGCATCTCTCCCCTCTGTACCTGCCCTGTTTCCCTGTCTGCTTTCTGGGATGTCTCTTTATTTCACTTCTGGCAGATCTCAGGTATCTGAAGCTCAGTTTTGCAAAGTTGCTCCAGTGCCAGCAGAGGTACCAAGGCACTGACTGGGGTTTTTGACAAGCACCCGTGGCAGCCTCCTGCTGAGGCTTCCTGGTAATTCCCATGGAAAAAATGAAGTGGATTTATGGGAAAGGCAGTAGCCTGGCACTGAGAAGCCTTCATCCATCACCCTGCTGTGCCCCAGGCTCTGTGGGAACTCTGAATCCTGACAGGAGGGAGCTGGGGGGGCTCTGAGCATCACCAGGGCCCTGGCGTTAGGCAGGGCCAGAGCAGCAGCAGCCCTGCCTGAGGCGCAGGGGTGTGGATGTGCAGGAGCCACCCCCTGTCCCCTGCCAGCTCTGGTGCCCCTGCTGGGGTGGGTTTGCCATAAATCCATCCCTGTTTACATCACAGGCAGCTGGAGCCAAGCCCGGGCGTCATTGGAAAGCAGCCTCTGGATTTGTAATTTTGTTCTTTTGACTCTAACACCTCATTTAATATTTCACAGCCCCAGCAATGCATTCCTGTGCCAGAGACAAAGGCTGGCTGGAGGTTCAGCCACTGACATTTATATTATTAGGCTGGGGCTCCTGAGCTTGTGCTCAGCGAGGTGAGCAGGGCCCTTCCTGTGCTCCTAGCTGGAAATACAGTGTTGGAAAAGACTTTTGGCACTTGACTTTTAGTGTTGATCCAGTTGATGGTTATGGATGGTGGAGAATAATCGGGATAACATTGCTTTTGGAAACTTTGCCCCAGGTTTCCTTTAAATGCAAAGTCTGGACTAGGGTGAGGCCATCAAGAAGTGTTGGGCCCACACAATCCTGAGTCAGAAGGTGTTTCCAGTGCTCCTGTTCTGAACAGCTTCCAGACCTTCTAAATACACAGGTTTAAATAATTGTCCTTTAGTCTGAAAATATTGGCTCTTCTCTTGTATCAAATAACACCTAATGTCATTGTTGCTGAAGGCAACTAGGATGAAATTGCCTGCCTTATTTTTCCCACTGTGTTGGCTTTATGCATTTGGCAGCATTTGGAGTCAAATCAATCTCGCTTTCCTCTCCTGGACAGGTACTTAGCTTTGCTGATGTCAGGGTACAGCTTTAGTACAGAGAAGGGAGAGGAGGCAGACCATGGCTGAGAACAGAGGGAATCGGGTTGCAAAGCCCCACAGGCTTCAGGGAAGCTTGAGGCTAGTGCATTAAATCATAGAATGGTGTGGGTTGGAAGGGACCTCAAAGACCACCTCACTCCAACCCCCTGCCATGGGCAGGGACACATTCCACTAGCCCAGGTTGCTGCAAGCCCCATCCAACCTGGCCTTGCATATTTCCATGGATGGGGCCGCAACAGCTCCTGTGGGCACCCCGTGCCAGGGCCTCACCCTCACTGTAAACCATTTTTTACTTTTGTCTAATATAAACCTGTTTCTGTCAGTTTAAAGCCATTCTGCCTTTCCTATCACTCAATGCACTTGTTAGAAGTCCCTCTCCAGCTCTCTTGGAGCTCCTTTAGATACTGGAAGGCTATTCTTCAGATTGAAGAGGTTCTCCAGGCTGAACAATCCAAATTTTCTCAGCCTGCTTCAACAGGGGAGGTGCTACAAGCTGAGTTTCCCTGGCCCAATGCTTCTCCACAAAAGGGCTGGCAGAGGTCTGGAGAGCTCAGCTGGGGACTGGGGATGCTTGGGGATTTGTACCTGCTGCAAGGCAGGAGATGTTCTTTGGCCTGCACCAGAAGCTCCTCCTAGGGCAAAGCTGCCTTTCCAATAAAGAGCATTGGATGTTCTGAAGAGGAGTTTCAAGGGGCAGCCCTCCTCACTAAAGTACCTCAGGACCTGTGGGGACTCCTGACCAGGGGGTGGGTGCCAAATCAGCTTCGAGAGGAGCTCAGGGC
>QUSF01000041.1:3033323-3049838 GCA_003676055.1 Chloebia gouldiae
CTTCCCTTCCCTTCCCTTCCCTTCCCTTCCCTTCCCTTCCCTTCCCTCGCTCTGGGCAGGGGCTCACCCTGCCTATGGGGGTGCCAATGGGCAGGCTGGGGCAGCTGGACAGTGCCCTGCCCCGGGTGCTAGAGATGGCCAGGGGATGATCTCCCTGGGCACACAGATTTTAGGAGGTTTGATCTTTAGGATATTTCCTGGTTTGAGCCTTTCACTTTGTTAAACTGCCTGTATCTTGATCCATGAGTGTTTTTTTCCATCTTGTTTTCTCCTCCCACCCCATCCCATTCCCTCTCCTGCTGAGGAGGGGAGGGATAGAGCAGCTTGGTGGGCACCTGGCATCCAACCAAGGTCAGCTCACCACAGGAGTGCAATCTTCATTCCTTGCTTTATTTGTGCTGTGACTGCTTTGGGCTAGTTACCTTTAATTACTGGCTCTGCTGAGGCTGGTTGAGTCTTTTCCAGTGAATGGTTTGGCGGTCCTTGCTCCCAAACAATGAAACCACTTACCATCACTTATCTTTTAAATCAGAGTTTATATTTAGCTGGTGCCTTCCATTCAGGCTGCTTCTCCACACCTGCACAGAGAAAAGCCCTGCAGTCCTGCTGCTCACAGGAGGATTGGAATGCTCTCTCCAGCCCAGCTGCCACAGCTGACATGTGATATCCAGGAGGACAGAGATGTGATATCCAGGAGGACATCAGGCCCCATACTGCTTGCCTTGATGTTGAGCTCAGTTTTGCCAATTCCTTCACTTTGATCATCGTTATAGAGTGAAAAAGACTTTCAAGTGTGTACAAAGACATTAAAGCTCACACAGCCACCACACAGAGGAGCAAGAAGCCGAGGGTCCCCTGACTGTGTGAGAGGAGCTCTGCTTCTCTTTCATGGGGGGTAGGAGCAGAGCTCAGCGAGGGGACAAAGTGTCTGCTCTGGATCCCAAAGGGCTCGAGACTTCTGAACATGAGTGTCATAAACCAGGAGATGGGATTGTTTCTCCTGAAATAGCTTGGGTTTCATGCAAGCTGAAGGGAGCTGGGAGCAGCCTCAGCATTCCCCAGCCTGTTGTTTCCCTTACATGCAGCCCCAGGAGCAGAAACTGCTGCAAAAGTTGCTTCAGCAAGCACTGGCTCCACCAGCAAGAGCTGTGCTCTCACCAGCACAGACATGGGGCAGTGGGCAGGGAAATTTGCCTTCCACTCATCCCACCCCACTGAGCAGGGCTTTGGGATGGTTGTGTGGGGAGACTGGAGGAGACTGGGGAGACAGGGTGAGGCACCCTGGGATCATTTTGGTGCAGAGTGACCCACGCCCAGCAGCCAGGACAACTCCCCCACTGCCGAGCCTAGCTTGTGGGGTCCCCTTGGAGCTGGGGCTGACTGGGGAGTGTGCACCCGTTGCCCAGCAGGGAGGGGAGTTTGGGGCTGAGGCTGTGTGCTCAGAGGATGCTCTGCCAGCACCTCACACCATGCTGGCTGCCTGACCCTGCTCCACACAGGACGAGATGCCAACGAGAGGGCAAAGAGCCCCATCTCATTCTTGTGCTATATTTGTACATGAGAGAAGGGAAGTGAGCAAGAGCCACGCTGCTGCTGGGAACTTGAGGCCTTTAGGTGAATTGAGAGACAGGGCTCTCCAATTAAGGCCTTTTTTTTTCCTTTTTGCACACAATTCCTCCCTTTTCCTCTGCCTGCCTGGAAAGCTGGACTACCTGCAGTGCTTCCACGGCAGGAGATGGCTGCAGGGGAGGTGAGTTGTGCACCCCTGGGAGGAAGCAGGAGGGATGCAGGGACAGTCAGGCAGCATCAGGGGACAGCCTGTCCCACCAAGGGGTTTGTGATAACACCCTCTGGCACTGGCTGTGCACAGAGTGAAATGAAATACACCATTCTCTTGACAGTGTTTCAAAATGCCATTAAGGGATCAAAGCATGCTCCAGCTGGGTGCTGGCAGCAGGCAGGGGAGTGAAATAATTGATTGGCTTCTCCCTGGGATCCGAAAGGGTTTTGATGTCAGGCCATTCATTGTGGTGGCTGGAATGCTAACACAATCCATCGGAGCTGCAGCCCCGCGAATGGGTGGCTGTACTAATGGCTCATCCGGAGTGATGGATGGGCTGGGGGAGATGTTACTGCTGAGTAAGGCAGAAAGAGGAGACAGAGGCAGCAACAGGCTGGCACTCAGCAGGCATTTTCCCAGCCAGTGTGGGAGCTGGAAGGGGGAGGCAGTGGGCAGCCAGCTTGGGCAAGTATCCATGTCCTAACCCCTCTGCTCAGGGTGGTCACATAAGAGGTAACTTGATTTAGCCACTTGATTTTTGCCAGGTCTGGACTACAGAGTAACAAAGAGATGGCAAGCCCTCTCTCTGTCCTCCCTGCAGCCCTTTTTAAAACTCAGTTATGTTTCTTTATTTTGAATTAAAAGTGCACTGGGATTGCCATCATCTTCAGGCAAATGAAAGACAAAGCTGAATGCAAAAGAGAGGGCAGTAAGAAATAATATTAGCGATCCCAGGGAGGGCAGTCCTGCTGATGAGCAGCAGACAGGCGCTGATGTGCTCCCCAGCACACCAGCCCAAACCTCCTGTGGATCTAGTGACTGGTCCTGCCTCCCCAGGCAGAAGCACATCCCTGTGTTGTGGGAGCTTTGCTCCTGGTTTACACTGGGCTGAGTAGGAGCAGAGGTGGTGGCTGTGGTCCCCCTGCCCTGCTTCAAGGCCTGCCTTGAAGGGGATGTCCTCTGGGGAAGGTTTGACTGCATCCCACCCCCAAACCATGGCTTGTGCTGAGCATTCAGCTCATGGCCAAGCTGGTGGCTCACAGGAGGAGGAGGACTGGGGCTTGTCAGCCCCCTGGCTCAATCTGCATAAAGGGCACCATGCTGGGCTCTCCCAGCAGCACCTTTCCTCCCAAAACACAGCTTCCATACCTGCATGCAAGGGACCAGATTGGCTTTAAATGGTTGTACCTCAAAGAGCTTCTCTTGGTTATTGATCACCTACTGATTACTCCAGCACTTGGTACGCAGCTTGTAAATAAGATTACAAGGTAAATCTAAAACGGAAGCAGAGGGATGATAAAATTCTGCTCATTTACAATAAACTCAAAGAACTTTCCCCCTTCTGCCCCCCCTCCAGCTTTATTATGAAGTCCAATAAAATACCCTGGGGACAAGAAGGAAGAGAGAGTAGCAATTCAAAGGCAACATCAAAAGGCATCTCTGTTTATTTCAGCGTGTCAACAGGCACAGAGAGATGCTCCTAGCCAAATGTGGCAGCTGCTCCAAGTGCAGCAGCCCAGCCCCTTCCCTGCCATCCCCAGCCAGCTCTGCTCAGCCCAGGGCTTCACCTGCCCTGTGCTGGAAACACAGGCCCAATCCCATCCATTTCCTTCAGATCCCAGATAAGTTTCTATTTTGATGGCAAGCATTTCAGGTGTTAGATGGGGAGTTCAGTACCATAGACTGTTCTCACTGCTTTCAGCCCATCTCTGCAAAAAAAAAAAAAAAAGTGCTCTGTGACTAAATATAGGTATTCCTCTTCTCTCTCTGTGCTGCTGCAGGGCTGTCCTTTGGGCAGTGCCAAGTGCCCTGGATCTACCACAAGAAGCTGAAGGAGACTGTGATTTAATGGCAGGATGTTCAAGAGCTATGCCTACTTTGCCAGCCTTGGAAACATCAGTTTGTGATATCCTGTGAC
Source organism: Chloebia gouldiae (assembly GCA_003676055.1). NCBI lineage: Eukaryota > Metazoa > Chordata > Aves > Passeriformes > Passeridae > Chloebia > Chloebia gouldiae. The sequence continues at coordinate 3,037,022 of QUSF01000041.1, forward strand.
TGAAGTAAGCCCCAGCTGCTGGAGTCATGGGAATTCATGAGGATTCTAAAATCTGGAAGAAGCCCAGTCTCTTCCACTGGACAGCCATGGGAGGTTTCTCCCAGCTCCATCCTCTGAGGGCAGGGAAAGCATCTCCCTGCTCTGAGCAACAGCCAGGACATCCTCACAGGGACCTGTGCAGGCACTGCCCAAAAGGCAAGGCTTCTCTGCACCTCCTTTATGGATGCTACTGCTTCAAGCAAGAGAGGAAATCTCCTCGAGTTATTTAGGACCTGACACCACCCAGCTTCAGGCGCTCCAGCAGCAAGGCTCAGGAGGATGGGTAGTCCTGCCTTTCCCCTGTGGGGTCTTTAGGAGACTCGGGAACATTTTGTCTAAATTTGGAACTTTTGAAGTGATTCACCCTCGGCAGGAATTGTGCCAAGTTATTATCCTTCACTGTCGTGTCAGGGGAAGCTGTAGCCCCCATCCCCTGGGAAGATTTGGGCTCCCTGGTGCTTAGAGCAGGTTGTGTCCTTGCAGCTGCTAGTGGGGCACCAGCACTGCTCCCCACCAAGGGTGTCACACTGAGTGCCAGCACCAACACTGAGCACAGAGTATTTTCATGGCAGTGTTCCCTCAAGAATGAGGCTTTTAAATATAGCAGGATTGACTCGAAATCCCAGATTAATTCACTTTTAAATACCAGCTCTTGGATTCTCATCCTCTGCTTCTAGGTGCGTATCCCCAAGCCTCAGTGGGTGTTTATGAGATCTTGAAATTTAATCCTTGAAGAATACATTAAAACTTCAATTCCTTGTGCAGTCCAGTGATTTTGGAGGCTGAGGCCTGGAGGAACAAATAAACATTCTGAGACAATCAGAACCAGCAGCACTTTGTGCTGGTGTGACTGGGCCAGCAGCAGTGCTGATCCCCTTGGGGCAGGGACAGCCTGCACAGCCTGAGGCATTCATAAGGTAGATTGAATGAGTGTTTTCACAGCCTTTGAGTAGCCACTGAGTCTCCCCTATTCCCGTGTTAAGAGAAGTTAAACTACTTCTCTTAACTTCCTTCAGGTCAAGGGCTTCTGCTTGAGATCCACAGAGCCTGAGTGTCCATGGATTATTTCTTGGGGTAAGGAAAAAGACAAAGTGTTTGAAGCCTCTAAGTGCAAGGGTAAATTTCCAGGGGGTTGTGCCTCCTGGAGAAATTTCAGTGGCATCTACAAAGCCTTTCACATGCAGTTTCTGGCTGCTAAGGGATGGGGAAGCCTCTAAGCTGTGGAATCATTGGCACGAAGCTTCCAGATATTTGCAATCAGCTGAAGGTCCCCTCTGTATGTTTTCAAGCTCACAGCCTCACCCACTTGTTGGGGAATCTTCAAGTTTTCAGTAGAAAAAGCCCCCCCAGCACCCAAGGAACACCTATCCCATTCCACAGCCCCTGCTGCTGGGCTGGAATGGCTGGGGAGCAAAGCCTGCAGCCTCATTTCCCCAGCAAGAAGAGACCTCTTCAGCCTTCAATGCACCCACAAAGATTCACAGCCATGCTGAGGAGAAAAAATGCTACCTCCTATCCAAAAAAGTGAAAAGAGTACAAAGTTAAAAGCAACTCCAAAAATGACTGCTGAGAATAGAAATACATGTGTGCAGCCATGGTTTCCTCGACACCTGCATGCCTGAAATGCAGGTGCTTGATGCTGGCCCTGCAGTGCTGAAGCCACAGCCTGGGAGATGGACCAGGAAAATGCTCCACTCCTGGCTGTGGGTGATGCTGGGGACACTGATGCCCTCAGCCCAGGGTGGGGGTCCCTGTGCTGAAAGTGCCTGAGGATGGGGCAGAGAAGAGGAAACCCAGAAACACTAATGACCCCTTGTCCCAGAGGTGCTGGAAGGAGCTCGGGCCTCTCCTGCCAGAGGCAGCCTCAGTGGAGGGGCTTTCCTGCCTGGTGTTACAGCCACCCTCCCCTTGGGAGCACAGCTAAAATCCTCCTGGCACAGGCAAAGGGCCCCAGCACAACCCCTCCTTCAGCCTGTTGGGTGCCTTTTGAGCCACACTGGCACAGAGCACCCAAGACTTGAGGCTCCCTGCACACCCCAGAGACAAATCCTACTGCCACCAGCGCCCACCCCCTGCACCATGGAGGGATTCATCATGCAGGCAGGGAGCGGGGGAATAAACACGTGCCAAGACTGAGAATGCCAATATTTGAATGCCTTCGGTTCCTTCCTCCAAATAAATCACTGTGTGACTCTAATTATCACACTTGCCCTGGCTACACACCGGCTTCATACGGAAAATGAGTGTAGAGGATTTATTACTGCTGATCCTTGATCTTTCATTTTTAATATTAAAACATGTTTAATTCATTTCAATGTAGATTAAAGGAAGGGAGGCCATGGGCAGGCTCTGGTTTGCTTGGGGAGGGTCTGGTTGCTCCCTGTCCAAGAGCAGGATGGTGCTGGCCCCTGCTCCTCCCATGCTGACTCTGTGTCAGGCCCTGGCTGAATCGTGTCTGCTTTCACCACCATACTTTCTCTGTATGTGGATTTACTGTTTAGACACCAAGACTAGGGAGACTACTGTAAATGTCTTATTTTCACTGAAGGAACAGGTTACAGCAGAGCTTATAACCCTGCTAGATCCACAGAAGTGTTGGTTTCTGAGATTTTAAGCTTCCCTAAATAGATGGCCATCCTTGTCAGTATGAATCAGCTCTTGCTTTCAGAAAAGCTTGCTTTCTTTATTTTGTTACAAGAGCCCTTGGCCTTCAGTGACTAGTTTGCATTGAATCTTCAACAATTGTGAAATCATTTCTCACACAGCCTAGGAGTGTGCTGCAGAGCACACTTTTTGCCCTATTTTGTAGTACAGTTTCTGCAGGGTTATGGCACCTTGGCCACTTACACAGGGCCTTGGTCCTGGGTGTAGGCTCATGGTTTGTGGTCCCTGGGATGGGGCTGTGGCCCAGCCTCATCCCCAGTGGGCCCAGCTGTGAGAAGCAGGGGAGCAGCACTGACAGCACTGAGCCATGGAGTGCCCAGGGGCACTGACAACCACCAAAGGGAGCAGAGGGCACGCAGTGCAATGCATGAACAGGAGGGTGTGAAAGCTGGGCTGAAGAACAAGAGGGGCTGACACTTGCAACCTTCTGAGGTGTTCTGGTGTTGCTGTGTATGGGTTGAAGCCTTCTGGAATTGTATGATGTTGCTCTGTAAATCATGGCTGCCTCGACTGTGGTATATGCTGGGACATGTGGGGGTCTCAAAGGGTTTTTCAGGGCAGGGGAGGGAACACAGAGGGTCCAGGGATGAGAGGACATGGAGCAGACACAGGCCCACTGAGCTTATGGTTCCCCCTGAGCAGGCAGCACAGGGTAGATGGGGAAAAGGCTGAGTGTGGGGAAAGGGAAAAGCAAAACAAGGATAACCTGAGCAGGAGGGCTCCCTGGTGGCACTGGTGACATCCCAGGCAGCCCAGCTTCTTGCACACACACCTCCCATGGTGATACCAGGCTGGGCACCAGGTGTGAACCAGGCCTGCGCTGGCAGCATCTGCTGCCCTGTCCTTACAGAGTGATCTTCATCAGCTCCATCAGCTCCCTCCATCCCTCCCTGCTTTTCCCATTTCCCTGATTTTATCCCTGGTGGCAGCCCAGGCGCGTGTGGAGCGCGGCTGCTTCCTGCTTTGGAGCAAGGTAAGTGGGAGGAGTGACCACTGCTGAATAATTCATCGCTGCCGGGAGCAGTGTCCCCTCTAAGGGGAGAGGAGGAGGATGTCACCTCGGGCTGTGTGCTGTCCCTGCCCTGGCCTGGAAGAGGAATGAGGATCTTCACTCCCTGCTTGGCCAGGGCATCTCCAGCCCTGTGGATCAGGACAGCCCTCCCGGGGCAGCTGCACATCTCAGACACCCTCTGCAGCACCCAGGAGATGCAAAGGCTGGGGCCCATTCCTCTGCTCACACCTGGCCAGAACGTGTCTGTGTTTTGGAGCACATGAGGAGGGGGAATCCTGGAGGAAACCATCTGTGTTTAGCTGTCTGGAGGGAGGAATCAGTCTCTGATGCATCAGAGCATTTTATCTTCGCGGGCCCCCTCCACAGCTCTGCAAACCCACCCTCCTCCTGCCACCACTGATGCACATCTGATGGGAGAGGAGCTGGTCCAGCCACAGGCCTGGGAAGGGCAAGAGAGGAGAAAAGCACAGAAGGGAAATGGAGGGAAATGGAGGGAAAGCACACGGCTCATCCCAGCATCTCCTTCTCTGTCCACCCCAGCTCCAGCAAGGCCAGCCAGCACCGAGCCCTGGCTTGTGTCTGGTGGTGGGACAGAGCAGGGGGATGCACCCCAGAGGTGTCCCAGGGAGCACCACGAGTCCCAGAGCTGCCTCAAGGCAGATCTGCTGCCTGGGCACGTCTTGTCCCACCACGGGGACAGAGAAGGGAGGTGGCCGCGCTTGGCATCACCATGGCAACCCGCGGAGACGGCTCCACGGTTGGAATCCCGAGTCTAGGAGGAGCCTTGGCAAATTGCTTACCCCAGCCGAGACAGACGGGGCTGGGCTGGGGCTCCTCTCCTGGGGGGCTGACCACAGGGTGTCTCTGCCCTCTGAACACCGATTTGCTACTCCTCTCTGCAGCAGTTTTATCCCGTGCCGAAACAGCTGAGCGGGAGGCGCTGCTTCTGACAGGGGCATCAGTGTTTCTCTGCACGGACATGTCCACCCCGACTCCTGTCGGGAAGTTTCTCTCCTGGCGAAGCTCTCGGTGGACTCGGTTAGTGCATGGCAAGGGAGAGGCTGCATCAAACAGAACTGGTGGGGAGCTGGTGTCCCCTGTGCTGATCGAGTTGCTGATTAGGGAAATGTTGCTACATTTCTAAAGCTCCAGAGATTTGGTCCAAGGAGATCCTCAGAAATCAGCAGCCTGGAGATGCTCTTGCAAGGCTCTTGTTTCTGCTCCAGTGGGATGTGTTCCCATCCTCCCGCTGTGGTGACACACAGGAGCCTCTTGGCACCCCCACTCTTCCATCTCATCAGTGCGACCCCACATGGGACCAGAGCATGGATGGGAGAATGGGACTTCCCAGCTTTGCCCTGCTGCAGTTCCATCCATGTCTCCTGGGAGAAGAGGCTTTACTGAGTACCCCTTTAGGAGAAAGTCCTGGGGGCTGGGTGCAGGCAGTGCTGCCTGTCATGTTTTCCACCCTCCTGGCATCTGCCTGGTGGTGAGCTCCTGCCCAGTCAGCATTCCCAGCCACAGAGAGCCACTCTGTCCCAGCATGTCCTTGAGGCACAGAGCACGTCCCAGGGCTTCCCAAGAGTGGACACAGTGCTGTGCCCAAGCCTTCCCCAGAGCAATGGCCAGTGATGACCCTGTGGGTGATGAGTCTGTGCATGCTCAGCCCTGGGCAGGCATCTCCCCATCCCTGCTGGTGTCTGCCAGCTGCCCTTCATCCCCAGCCGAACCATGTAACACATGGCTGCACGTGCCATCACATCCCAGCACTCCAAGCCAGTGGCCACCCTGCTCAGCTCCCTCTCCCCTTCTCAGGGCCAGACCTCTCACCCCTCCTGCCTTCCCTTATCCCAGCTCTGTTCCCAACCCGTTTCCAGCCTTCCCCCAGAGCCCACTTTTATTTGGGGTTGATTTGTGCTGTGGCAGAAGAGCCATTAAGGCCCTTGTTATTACAGAGGGCAGGACGCCTGCTGTGCCCATGGCCACGTTAGGAGGCCAGATGAGGGCAGTAAATAAGGTTTCACTCTATTACAATGATTGGAAAGTCCTGAAGGAGAGCAGCAGACTGGCAGAGCTGCAGAGGAGGTGTCCTCCAAGGGGCAATTGTCAAACAGCAATCTGCCAACTGTCCCCATTTGTCTTTCTGTCTTGCCAGAGATTATATCAAGCTCCTTGAGATGCCCGAGGTGCTGAGGTGGCCACAGGTGCCCCTGGAGTTGTGTTGTGGGACAGGACAAGGTGAAGGACTCCTTCAGCAGCAGGAGGTCTGGCACTTTGCTGGATTATGGGCAGAAAATCTGCTTCCAGGAGATTGTGGAGGATTGTAAAACATGGGAAGGGTCTGACCTGCCCCAGGTGGCATGGAGCCAGAGCTGCAGCTGTCCCTGGCTGGGATGCAGAGGGTGGTGGAGATCCCCACTTCTGCTATCTCCCTTGCTCACTTGAGTATCTCTGTGTGCTGATTTCATCCCCAGCACAGCAGCAGCTCTGCTGTCCTCTCCTCGCAGGGCGTTGGGATACTTAATTCATTAGCATTAACGAGGTGTGCCTGGCTCTGCTGCAGCAGCACCATGGCACAGCTCAGCTGGAGGTGCCTCAGCCCCTGAGAGATGCTCGACAGGGTGAATGTGCTGTCCGCATTGGGTGGTTACAGCCCTTGCTTCCCCTGCTGCTGAGTCACAGCCAGGCTCAGTTTCAAAAGAGGCTGCAAAGTCCTTGTTGAGGGTTTATGGGGTCCCTGGTCCATTGCAGCATGTCTGAGAAGCTCCAGTGCCCCTGCAATGGGCCAGGCTGGCAGCGAGGGCTGAGCTCAGCAGGAAGCTGCCCCAGACACACAGGCAGCACCAGGAAAGGGGCAATGCTCAGTGAAGGACTTGCAGTCCTTAACTCATGGCTCTGAAGGGCAGCACCAGGTGCCTAAAATTAGACTCCCACCTCCTAATTTAGGTAGTTCAAAAAATAGGCTGATTTGTGTATTCCTTTCTCCTGCCCCGCTGGCACAGCTCAGCATCCAGAGACTTCCAGGGAGCTGCTCTGCTCTCGGGCAGCTTGGAGCACTCCAGCAGCACCCAGTGCAAGAAACCCAAATCTTCCTGCATCCCTGGTTTACCCCGAGTGGGAAAGGAGGAGCTGCTGCTCCATCTCTGGAAGGGAGAGCCCTCCTGGTGCTGCAGGAGCCTGATGGCTGCACCAGCAGCTGTTAGTCAGAACTATGAAAGAGCAGCCTGGTCCTGGGTCTCAGCTTACCTATGGTGGGCTGGGGTTGTACCTCAGCTTAAGGGGTTCCTGAAACCCCAAAGCAGTGTCCCCAGGCTCCAGGAGGGACCAGAGTGGTTCCACCCCTCTCGATCCCATGACAGGTAACTGACACAGTAGGAAAAGGTTGGACATGGCCAGCAGCGTGCAGAAACAGCTGGGGCTCTAACCCTGTGTAAAGGGAGCCATCGGGGCAAAGCAATGCCATCCTGGTCCCTGCAGGGGTGCTGGCTGAGATGGGTCCCACTGCTCCCCCCCATGCCTGGAAGGGTGGGGGACAGCCTGGCAGCTCCTCACACGAGCCTGCAGCTGGCGTGATCTGCCTGTGCACGTTTTATAGTACACGTGTCCCATTAAGAAAAAGATCAGAGTTCCCAGGAGCTAAAAATAATACCAGGCAATGGAGTTTGTCCAGGAGACAGTAAGGGATGCGGGGGTGTGGAGAAGAAGGTGTAATTTCACTGCTGGCTCCACCAGTGACAGGGTGCAGGAGAAGGGGAATGAATCAATCCTGCCCTGGCGCAGGAAATCACTGCTGAAGGAGCAGCGTGGGGCTGTGGTCACTCAGCTCCAGCCTCGCTCCCGTCAGACCTGAGGCACTGCAGGAGGAGCACAGCCAGGTCCCAGGGGTGCCCTGGGGGTGTGGCAGGGTGCAGCAGGCAAGGACAGAGCTGCCACGATGCTCCCAGAGGCAGCCGTGTGGAGATGCTGGGGCAGCAGCAGCCTGGGAGGTGGGTGTGAGCTGGAGGGCCCTGTGATGTTGGAGTGACAGGGCTGCTCTCCATATGGCAACCTCTGGTGCTGAATGAAAGAGTGAGTGCAAACACAGATCCTAATTACCACAGCTCCTCCAGAGCCAGCTCTGCCTGCTCTCCCCAAGCTGTTAGATGCTCTCTAGAAAATGCCTCCATCTCTTTTCCATGGCTGAATTGAAGCCATTTATTGTCTCCTCAAGATCCAGCAGCTTCTGTTTGACCACTAGTTGAACAGCTGGGAGAGAGAGCAGGAGGAGTGAGGAGGGGAAAAACCCCTGGAACTCCTTTTAGCACAGTCCTAAATCCCAATTCCTTTAGCACCAGAAAATCCAAGCCCCTTGTGAGAGAGAGAACAGAGGCCAATGCCTGTCCTGGGCCAAGGAGGCACCTGGCCTGAAGCAAGCTTTGCTGGAGAAATGACCTTCATTCCCTGAATGTTGTCAGTGGCAGGAGGAATGGGATGGGCAAAAGAATTTGCTCTTCAAGGTTATTTAACTCATTTCCCTCCATCCCAGCATCCCAGCACTGATTAGAGCACCTGGCAGGACACAGATCATCCTGTGAGGACAGACTGAGGGAGATGGGGGCATCCAGCCTGGAGAAGAGAAGGCTCCAAGGAGACCCTAGAGCCCCTTCCAGTGCTTAAAGGGACTCCAGGAGAGCTAGAGAAGGACTTTGGGCAAGGGCCTGAAGTGACTGGACAAGGGGTAAAGGCCTTAAGCAGAAAGAAGGCAGGGTTAGGTTAGACATTAGGAAGAAACTCTTTACTGTAAGACTGGTGAAGCCCTGGCACAGGTTGGAGCAAGACAATTTTAAAAGCTGCTTCCAACCCAAACCATTTTGTGATTCCAACCCCAGGTTCTCACCACAGCCTGGAAGGGAAACCACAAAAAAAAAAAACAAAAAAAAACAAAAAAAAAACACCTAAACAAGCAAACATTAGCAAAGGCATTTGGCTTCCCAGCACCGCTCCCCATTGCTGATGGAAGGGGCTGGGTGAGATGACTGATGACTGGCAGCTCCAGCAGCTCTGTGCAGATGGACACATCTACTCCCTATCTGGAGAGCTCCTGTCCCCCCAGCCAGCCCTGGCACCTCTCTGCTCCTGCAGCCAGAACAGACAACCAGAGTCCATCGCCTCTCCTGCACGCAGTCTCATCCTGCTGGGAGCTCCGGGTGGGTCAGCACCCCCAGCAGTTCCAGGGTGGCTGTTCCCTGGGTGCTGCATCCCTGCAGGGGCCGGGCTTGGAGCCCCAGGTGTGCAATCATTCTGCCTCAGGAGTTCCTAGGTTAGGGGTCTCATCCTCTCAGCATGACTTCCCTGGGTGCCTGTGCATGTTTGCCCCCCTGACCTGCCCTCAGCTTTGGGGTGAAACCCAATATCTGTTTAAATCTGAGATTCTCAAATATGGTATCCAACAGGTTTCCTGAAAATTGGCAACTGAGTGGAAGACAGAAACACTTTTTCTTGCCCTCCATAGTGGCAGAAAAATCTCGTCTGAAGTATGAGACAAATCACAGGGGAATGGCTTACCTTGATGCCTGTCAAGGGGGATTTCCATGATCCTCATGGGTCCCTTCCAGCTCAGGATATTCTGTGATGCCCACTGAAATAATTACAGGTGCCAGCCTGTCCTGCCCGCTGGTGATGAACCCTTTGGAAAACGCAATGATTTCCCATTGCTCCCAGCTCTGTTCCCTCATGCTGCTGCTCTCCTCCCAGCTGGTGAGCCTGTTGATTATAAAAACTGCTCATTCTCAACATTGATAGAGCTGTTTGCCTCCCACCCCACTGGGCTTTGCCAGCTCTTTTTTTTTCTTGACTTAATGGGATGTTTACTCCACAACAGCCTTCTCTCAACACCCAGCAGGAGGAACTCTGAACTGCCACCCCAACAACACGCTGGCTTTCACACTGAGCTGGGAGTAGACGGGAGTTTCCTCCCTGCTGCAGCTCCCGACACTGTTGGGGTTGAATGTCGGTCCCCAAATCCAACTGGGAGGTCTTGCAGCTTATTTCTACCCTGGGGAAGAGGCTTCTCATATGGTTTGGAGTCTGAGGACTCTTCAGCCTTGGGCAGGTAGGGCTGGGTCTGAGGTCTGTGCAAGAGTCCTGCCCTGTGATGACAGTGCAGCTCTAACCAGGTGGCAGGGATCTGGCTTGGCAGCTGCCAGCCTTGCTCCACGACAGCTGCCAAGCAGGCATCAGGTAGTTATGATTTCTCCTACTCCCTCTGACTTGGAGTGAGGGACAGAGTGGGAGGGGTCTGCTCAGCTGTTCTTGTGGAAGAAAGCAAACAGGTATGCACAGATCCCTTTCTCATCTGTTCACCTTACACAAGTGGGACACCCATGCTCCTCACCTTCTCCCTTCATCTGCTGCCCCTGGGTGCTGCTCCTGGGCCAGTGAGGGCTGTACCAGGGCACGTGTTCTCACAGCATCCCTGCTTTGATCAGTGGCTGTGCAGATTGACTGGCTCCATGATACCTCAGCCACATGCTGGTGTCATCTTCCTTTACCTGAGCCTCCAACACCGGGGGGGCCATGACTGCTCCTTTCTTTGGAGAACAAGAGCCCCATGGAAGTTTGTTTCTTGCTTTCCGTGAGCTCTGTGGTGTGCTTTGGAGGTCTCACCTCCATTCTGTTGCTCTTTCTGACTATGAAAAGCCCCAGCAGACTCTCACCTGAGATCCTCCCTGTGCTGCAGTGAGACTCTCACCTTGTCACGACAGGACAGCAAGAGTCCCTGGGGGGAATGCAACAAAGCAGCTGATTCCCAAGGGGCTAATCCAGCATGGAGCAGCAGCGTGGATGAGTGGCAAGTGCTGCAGTGCAAAGCCAGCAGTCCTTGTCCCATCCTGCAGCATGGAGCTGGGGACATGCAGCAAAAGGCAGGGCAAGCCCACAGCACCCATGGGAGGGAGGTGTGTGGTGATGGCATTGTGAGATCAGCAGATGCTGGAGGGCTGTCTCTGAATTAACTGCAGCAGGTAGGGAGTCTTAAAACATTTGAAGAGGGCAACATATAACCACAAAGGAATGATTCAGGTGCCCAGGGAAGAGAAGTAAATTTGTGTTTTCCTCACAGGAAGTGTACAGGATAGGGAGCAAGTTGTTCATGTTACAGTTTCCCACTGCTTCCCAACTCTCACCCAACACCAACTGCAGAACATTTGTCTGGCAACTAAGCTATGAAGAAATAAGGAAACTTTGCCAAAAACGCAGCTGAAAGAGTAAAACTCTCGCAGATGATATTGCTTCTCAGAGACACTTGCCTCCTGCCTTTAAGAAGGCTTTATACCAGCATCCAACATTAAGAAGGAAAATCTGACAGGTGTATATAAGCAGTTGGATATAAACAAACAAATCCTCAAACTCTGCAAAGAACAGGTTATGTTTTGTGGGGGCTGTCTTCATGTACAGGCATGCAGAGAGAGGGGCATTTCGTTTTGTGGAAAAAAATCTGATATTGAAATCTAGAAAAGCATTTGAGCTTTGCTATATCTTCTCAATTTTCATTATGGGAGCATTCTTTTAAAGTTCATAGCTGTATCTGTAAAGGGCCAAAAAATGCAAACAGCTTTAAAATAGATATGTAAACAAGTCAAAGAGATGTCAATAGACAACCTTAAAAGGAGCATGCTCTATCAAACAGGGAAAACAGGAGAGGATATAAATTTGGGGTGAGACAAGTTTTAAGGTGTGGCATGCTAAAAGCATAAGAACATACAATGAAGACTGTGCCAGGTCATTAGAAGAAAGGCAGCCAGTGCTGTGCTGGATTCTTGTGTTTCTGTGGCTGCAAAGAGTTCTGACATTAGGGCATCACATAAAACTAGAATGAATCCCTTTATATCAAAATCTGCCATGGACAATGTTGGAAAATTCACATATTCTGCCCTTCCCAGTAGCAGATAAATATAAAGAATATTTCCTGAACTGAAATGTCAGAAAATGATTTTGGAAAATACTGATGAGATGGAGAGCAAGGGATTGCCAGGACCGGGCAGGATTTCCTTACAGGCTCTGGAGAAGGAGCAGCATGGAGATACTGAGCTACCAATGGGGTTGAATCCCCTGCTCCTGGCATGAGCTCTGAGATCATGGAGATAGGAGGTAGCAATTGTGACTACAATTCCTGTCAAAGCTTAGAACCAGGAAACTATACCCAAGTCCAACTCCTGTACAGAGCAAATGTGTTGCTTGAAGCTCTGATAAAGAATAGAATGGGAAGATGTGAAAAGTCATATGATGGAAGTCAGTCATATTTTCAAAGCAGGAATTTGTGGCTTGCAAATCTATTATTCTTTCCTGAGTATGTTAGCCAGCTAATAGTGCACTTGAATTCCTCAATTCCATGGTAACCTACCTCCCAGCCCTTGCTTCTCAATCTATTCGTAAGACATGCACACAAGCCTCCTTTCACGCATTGATAATGTAGTTTCCTTAAGAGGTTTTGTTGATTTTTTCCCCGCCAAGACTGGGAGGGTGGTTACCATGGAGTTACCTATGGACGGGCAGGCAGACTATCCCATGCCTTTGGAAAAGGGGATGAAGAGTAAAAGGTCAATGTTTGCACATCATATATAATGTCTAAAGGTAATTAACAAAAAAGCTAATGAAGCACTGCAGAAGGGTTTCACGATGTTTAGCGATCCGATGACAACATGGCAAGCGGCATCCGAAGAGAAGTGCCACAGGCAGAGGGGCTCGCAGGGCAGGCCGGTGGTGGCCCCAGACTGGCGGCTGCCCGGGAAAGGCTGGGGAAGGCACCCGGCTGCGGGAAGGGGCAGGCACGGGAGGTGCGGGGGTTTGCGGTGCCTGTCCCCCGGGCCGGCTCCAGCGGCGCGGGGCTGGAGCGGGGACACCGGGCGGGAGACACCGGAGAGATGCTGCGGCTGGGCCCGCAGCGCAACGGCGCGGGGCGTGCGGCGGGGGGCGAGGGGCTCCCGCGGTGACCGCCGGCGCTCCGCTACCGAGAGAGCCGTCCGCGCGCGGCCGGCGGGGACACGGGGGCGATGGCCGCCGCTGCCCGCGGGGGCGGGAGGGCTCCGCAGCCCCCGGCCAGGGGGGCCCGCCCGCCTCCGCCCG